>OY856394.1:9633971-9941471 GCA_963693495.1 Malacosoma neustria
AAGACTGACCCACGCAGATAGATAGATGTACATCCATGACACGAGTACCGATAATATAGCTGACATACATATATTGATGTATGTTCATATAGCAACGACAGCTGTATGAAATTACAACACTACTCGTACTTACATAAACGCATTCCCGTGTTATTCATAGTATTCCTGGCACTATCACGATCAGAGAGTGACGAAACCTTTATAAATTCACAAAAACAACACTACACTTTTTAATTTGACCACATCATTATTTAGAATATAAATATGTACTTCTTTGTTATTAAAAATGCAACACTGTAGGATAAGATTGTTTCACGACAACGTACTAGCCGTTGTAGTTCGATTACAACACTATGTATAACATACACAAACTTTCTGTTTTATTTAAAAAGTAAAATTAACTATTTACTCAAGTGAACAATGTATTTATTCAACACGCTTTTTCAATTTTACAATTTAATCATTAGACTTCCAGAACTCGATGAAAAATACACATTTAAAATTGGAATAGCATTCAATGTACCCTTTTTTTATTATTTGAATAGATAATATTCCGCGTTCGAAATGTAAATAAGAAATATTCGTTATTTAAACATTCGCGCACGTTACGATGGCGAACAACTCGGCCACGACTGACTGACTGATGCGAGCCAATAGTGGGCGAATTCCCGTGTTTAAACATTTCGCAAACGACGTACAACTCGTAGCGATAGTAGGAAATTAAACATTTGTGTATGATAATAACGTGACATAATAAATTTGATCTACTTAAATTCAAAATTATAAGGATGACTTAGAGTATTAATAGGAATAACTTGTCAACGTATATTTTTAATGCGTAATACTTTCTGAAGTTTTCTTGAAGATTGTTATTTATCATTAAAACTTTTACGGATTTCAAGCGTATGTTTATAATCTTACTTTCTTTAGTTTTGATAAAAGGTGACAAGCTTAATATACTTAAATATTTGTTTAAAGAAATTTGATTGTTTAACTTTTTCTCCGCACAATATAATTATATATCTCCTTCAAAACACCTCAGTAAAACAGTTAAAATATAGCTCAAAGCAGGACATTACAATGTATTAAAGATTTAAATGCCAATGCTCTATTCTTTCGGTTACACTCAAATAATCCGCATTTAAAATGTGCATCGTATACGTTACTCTTATTTACTTACATAAATTTCAAATCATTACATTAATACAGTCAACATGTGCACCAAGTTGGTTTGTTCTTTGTTCTCTTGTGGAACGTTGACTTCTGACATAACTGTATACGATGTTGATATTTTTATATTTTATTAGCGGCAGTCGATACCGTCATACGGAGTTCAATATGTCAACATTCTTAGCACATTAACTGCCAAAATTGTTTGACCAGCGTAATTATGTCTAATGGAGCCAGGGCCGTTTACCCGGGAGGTTATTATCACACAGCTGGGCTCGGCCTCCCCGAAACGGAGTATATTCACCACGTTTGTCCAAAGCGGGTTACGGAATCCAGCAATTTCAGCATGCAGGTTTCCTCATGTTTTACTTCACCGTCGCGTCGGTATATGGCAATTATAATACGCACATTAGGTGTGAAAAACTGCCTAAGCGGTGCATGATGCCACCGTGGGATTCGAACCCGGGACCTCTATATTGGTCTTCGAGTGTAATACCACTGAGCTACCAGCTACCTAATAGAATGGGATAGTACGAGGCATGCCTTTTAATTTTTGTCGTTTGAAGAAAACAACACAACTAGAACCTTATAGTACTTTTTATTGTTTTTCAAAGTGTTCACCAAGTAGCTTAATACACTTTTCCATTCGCTCAAACCAGTTATTATAACATTTATTCCACTCTAAATTGGGGGTGTTCAAAATGGCTGACTTGAAAGGGTCGACTGCTTCTTCACCGGACTGGAACCTTTGATCACGAAGACTTATCTTAATTTTAGGAAATGTAAAGAAATCGTTAGGGCTTAGGTCAGGACTGTATGGAGGATGGTCAAGAATTTCTACTTTTTCCTGCTTCAAATACTCAATCATTTGACGAGCGCTGTGTGAGCTTGCGTTGTCGTGGTGCAGGATGATGCGTCGCTTTGAGATAGATTTTCGAAGTTCGGCGATGACTTGTGGTAAACAAACTGTGGTATACCACTCTGCGTTAACCTTTCTACGATCTTCAAGTGCAATAGTCGCAACATGACCGGTTTTTCAACGAACGTGGCTACCTTCTTCTTTAAAGTGCTTCGAGAACGAACCACTTTAATCGGCTTTGGCTCGTCTTGAAAGACCCAGATTGTAGATTGTTGTTTGGAATTAGGAACGTAGGCATAGATCCAAGATTTTTCACCACTGATGATGTCGTAGACGTGATTTGACTCTCCTCGGTTGAACCTTTGCAGAGTTTTCTTACACCATCTGACGCGGGCCGCCTTGTGATCGTCGGAAAGCAGATGCGGTATCCAACGGCAAATTAGCTTTCTCACACCAAGCGCTTCATGCAAGATCTTCTGAATGGTTGTCCCTGAGATGCCTAATAGAGCCTCTATCTCTCGATACGTCACATGACGATCTTCGAGAATTAGTTGTCTCACAGCAATGATGTTATCTTCAGTAAAGGCGGATTTTGGGCGTCCTTCGCGAGATTTGTCACTAAGACTAGTATGTCCACGCTGGTATTTAGAATTGTTAGCGCTTCATAACACTGAAGCCGTGTCAGGCCACTTCTAAAGTTGTAGAAAATTATTGCACGAACATTTTCCTTAGAAAGATTAATTTTCGTACGTGACCTGACAGATTCCAATCGACGCTGTGACTAAACAATAGCATTAATCCTAATACTTTCAACTGTTTTGAGATTCAAAATTTAAACACATTCGAATATAGAACAGTTCCAAATTCAAAATTGTCGGGAAATATGGAAACGACAGAACTTACAAGGCATGCCTAGTAGATTGTAATAATTTGATTATTTTCAGGATAATGTTTTTTTTCTGGCGGCTACCGAAATAACTTAATTTCCAACATTCCCTTCATTAATTCTCGATGACTTAGGAAACAAATTAGTGGTCACCCGTGACTGCATGGAGTATAATGTGTTAAACTATAAAATCACTTAAGGTTTAAAAAGATTCATCATACATGGCCTAAAGCTTTCACTATAGTCTGGTGTCTACTGATGCGTGGTCATGGTGTCATTGAAGAACACGTGGCGCAACGGCTTCGCATGTCAAAACATGTGGCGGGTCGCGGGTTGACTTTCAGTCCCGAGTTTGAGTGTTTTTGTATTATATAATATTTGCAAACAAGATATATCAGTTGTCCAGAATGCATAACACAAGCACTCTGGTGTTTAGAACTAGAGGGGGTTTTGAGAATTTTCCTAATATACAAAATTATATTTATACATTACAGCTATAAGATCGTCTTACGTATGCTACCATAATAACCTTGTGTTGTGTTCCGGCATTAGTGACCCAAGTTCCTGTACTCTTATGGGACAGCAGCGTCTTCGCGATGCCACTGGCGTTGCAAACACCCATAGGCGACGGTAACTGCTAAATTCTACGTGGGCCGTCCGCCTGTCTGCTGTTCCACAGCTATAAAAAAAAGATGTATACACCTACATGTCTTTGAGAGAATATTACCCCAATAAAAATTATATTGATGACCGCGTAGACTGTGAATAATTATATTGCCATAAACTCGTTTTTTTTCATCAATCAATATTAATACGCGAAGCGAAAACTTTATACCCCTTTTTACGAAAATTGCGCGGACGGAAGAATATGAAATTTGTCACAATTAAAGTTTATATTGAGGAGAAGTGCACAAAGCTATTTTTTACATAAAATTCGTTAGAAATAAATTAACACACTATTGCTCGAATTATACACAATAAACACACACATGTATACTTTACTTACGGTTTTTTTTATAAGTGTTTATGGCCTGGTAAAGACTATTAAGGTTAATGTTATAATAATATAATATTTAAATTCATAACATACATTAGTAAATACTTAAATAATTAATAAATAAATAATAAAAATATAGAAATAATATTATACAATTACTAATAATATTATTTAATAAATTAACATTAATTGTTTTTAAGCTTTACATTCTCTTTATTTGTGAGTCTATACAATATGCGAATATATGGTTCGAAACGGATTTACAATGCAGGTTTTGCAATGCAAAACATATTGAAATTTTACAGTGATGCTATTTATATCTAAACTAATAAAGATAAATGGCAAATGAACTGAGTAGCTATGATAAAACCTTGGATTATAGAGGTATAAGCATTTGACAAAAGAACACTAATAAAGTTCAAACTTAAAATTAAATGAATTATGGTCGAATTTAGACCATCTATAATAAATTATAGTTTAAAAAATAAAAAAATCCTTTTATAGTTTAATAAAAAAAAAACTAAAAAACAATTCTTAACATAAGAATAAAATTACTGACGAGAAAATTTATGTCACTGTTCTAAAAACGTGAGATGCTCTGCTCAATAACAATCGTTATAACTTTTAACTAGTTTCATTCCGAAATGCAGAGCTTAGTTTAAAAATATCGTACAAAGTATCCCACGCTTTTAAAACAGTGACCTTAATTTTCTCGTCAGTAATTTGATTCTTATGTTAAAATTATTTTTTACTTTGGTTAACTATAAAAGCGTGTTTTTTAGTTTATATAACACTTTTATTAGCTTGGTATGTAACGGAATCTTTGAACGTGATTTACACTCCTTTCAAAACGACGGATTGATTTGAAACTTTGCACACTTATCAAGGACCGATGACAATGTAATAATCTGTATAGTTTGTATCATTATTCTTACCAGGATCCTCAGGATTAATGAATTTTCGGACCGGTTCTCGTCCGAACACCGAAGTTAAGCAGTATCGGGTGCGGTCAGTACTTGGATGGGTGACCGCCTGGGAACACAGTGACGTTGACTTTTTGCTCTTATTTTACACGCTTTATATTAATTTGCTATAAACTATAATTTATTTGTTGTCAATTCCCAATCGGTAAGTGTTTTTTATTAATTTAACGTCATCTTCGGGCAGAAGCAATAGAAAGCATTAATCCTGATGATCCTGATAAGGAATGTGGGACAAAATTATTAAATTTGTGCATTGTCA
Organism: Malacosoma neustria; assembly: GCA_963693495.1. Classification (NCBI taxonomy): domain Eukaryota; kingdom Metazoa; phylum Arthropoda; class Insecta; order Lepidoptera; family Lasiocampidae; genus Malacosoma; species Malacosoma neustria. The sequence continues at coordinate 9,639,126 of OY856394.1, forward strand.
CCAGGTCTTGACAAGTGTGCTAAATTTTGAATTTTTTTGATCGTTCAAAGTAGGCAAAAATCGAATCCGTAAATTCCATACGTTACTTAACTTCTATACGTTCTAAATAAATAAGAAAATTCTATACGTTCCATACGTTACTTAATTCCATACGTTAGGTACAAATTATTAAAAGCGTGGTAATAAGACTGAAAAAATCTCTGGGAAGTTTGTTTCACAGTTTCTTCTCTGGCCAGCGTTTTGTGTTGGAAACAGTGGCTATTTGGCATTCAATGAGTAATCTGTGTGAAATATTATAAATTATTTTTGTCTGTATTGAAATAAATTATTTGCTATCTTCATGCGAATTTAATCATGAGCATGTTTGTGTAAACAACAATGTTTACTCAGAATAGGGTCATTTAAAATCATAAAGGTCAATTGATACGGAACGTGATGAGAAATAAATACTAACTTTACATCAGTTTTCGAGATGAGGCGGCAGAAACGACTTTCTTCTGACCAAACCTAAAAGTAAAATAGGAAAGGTTTCTTGAAAGAACTGAAGTTCTAATCAGCCAGCACAGTGGTCGACAACCTTGCAATCCAAAAGAGCCGAATATAGATAATATACAAGTAAAATTTATTCAAAAAGAGTGATTTTTTTTAACATATGCGCTTTGCTTTAGTAGGAGCCATTAGACGGAAATAACTTAAGATTATAAGTAATATTCCGTGCCTGGACTAAACAATTCGTAGAAGAGCCGCAGCCGAGGAGTCAAAAAGCGGCATGTTGATCGCGAGCCGCGGGTTTCCGACCACTGCTGAGCCATGATGATAGAGCTAATCTATTTGTATAAAGTGTCCCTGTATCAAAAATCGGTACGTATTTGTTGAATCTTCATAAACATTCACTTGATAAAACCCCTTCTTATAATTGCCTACTTGTAATTTAAATACAAAATTGAGTACTTAGTTGCGCCGGCGCAGGTCGTCGGCGTCCCTTGCGAACGTAACATGCAATATGACGCACCTATCTCACAAAGGCATGTTTATATATGTCTCCTATCTATTTTTTTTTTTTTTTTTTCTTAAAGCTAAGGCTGTCATCGTCTCAGACGACCAACGACAGCGACACCGGGCGGAAAAGGCATTCCGACCCCGTGGGAGCGGGGTCGATCAGCCGTGGCAGCGTGCTCGGGGCGCGTCTCCTGTGAGGCGCGCTCTCGGCTCGAACGCTGCATGGGGATAATTGATAGCAGCCACGAATGGCAAGAATACTATTGATTGGGGACTATCGGCTCCACCGGTGAAGCCGATCCTATTCTAATCTACTACCGTTTCGTAGTGCTTATAGCTGGGGGAGAAGAAACGGCGAAAGAAACTCCCCCGCAACACATCTATTCTACGTGTATTTCTGTAATGTGTGATTGTGTACGGTTACAGGCTATGGGGGGCGGAAGGCGTCCCTAAACCTATTGCGTCGGGCTGGTCCATGCCGGACTGGGGGGGATTGCGTCCGCGAGAGCATTCGCTTCAGCGTCCTAGAGATGGGGTCGCGTCTATCCGTGAGCACGTTTCGCGGTCGGCGACGCGCGGGGGGTGCTCGGCGGTTGGGCGTGTAGTTGACTGTCTCCACCACCAGTGGATTGGGATGGTGGGGAGCGAGACCGAAGAAGGATCGCGAGAGGGATACCATGTACTCCTTCACGGGAAGGAGCTCCAGGTCGCGGTGTAGGTCCGCGTTGCGCATGTAACGTGGCGCTTGGACTGCCATGCGCAAGAACTTATTCTGCAGCCGCTGCATCGAACTGATGTAGCATTTGCCGGCATGGGCGAAGACTACGCTCGAGTACGTCATGATCGGTCGGATGCAGGTTTTGTAAAGTGTCACCTTATTTCTAAGGGACATCTTACTCTTCCCGCATATCATTGGGTAGAGGCGACCGAGCACAAAGTGTGCTCTGTTCCTTACCGTCCTGATGTGTTTGCTGAAGTACAGGCCTCTATCTAGAGTGACTCCTAGATATTTGACCTCATCAACCCAGGGGATGACGCGGTCAAATAGCTTTATGGGGAAAAGAGAGTGCCGACTCGTGCGAGTCGGCCGACTCTCATTTTGAGTGCGGGGACCGCGAGCGAACATGATCGCTGCGCTCTTGTCCGGATTCAACTCGATCCGCCAAGTGCGGAACCAGTTGCCCAGCGTCTCAACCGCCGTGTTGAGACGACTGCAGATCCGATATTGATTGATATCGGATGTGAAGAGGGCGGTATCATCTGCGTATAAGGCGAGATGTACCTGTGGGGTACGGGGCATGTCGCTGGTGTACAGCGTGAAAAGTAGGGGGGACAGAGCCGAGCCCTGGGGGACTCCGGCTCTGATGGGCTGGAGAGATGAGCGCGTGCCCTCCACTCTGAAGCGGAAGCTCCGATCAAGGAGAAAGTCTCGTAAGATGAGCACGAGTCTATCTGGCACTCCCAGTTTGTACAGCTTGTAAATCAAGCCGTTGTGCCAGACCTTGTCGAAGGCTTTCGCCACATCGAAGAAGACAGCACCCGTCTTCCAGGGTTTGGGGGCGCGATTGAAGTTCGCGAGCACGTGCTCCGTGATGCGGAGCACTTGCTGGGGGCACGAGTGTTGGGCTCGAAAGCCGAACTGCTCGTCGGGGATCAGCTTATTTTCATAAGCGAAGTCTCTGAGTCTGCTCAAGAGGAGGCGTTCGTACAGCTTGCCCAGCGCGCTGAGCAAGCTGATCGGACGGTAGCTGCTAGGTTTCGCAGCGGGCTTTCCTGGTTTCCGGATGCCGATGACGTCGGCTTCCTTCCAGGCGGAGGGAAAGGAGCAGTTATCTATGGCGGCATTGAAGATGCCTACCAGAATCATCAACAGATGTATCGGGAGTAGCTTGAGCAGCTTGTTGGGGATGCCGTCGGCCCCGGGAGCTTTCCGGGGCTTGAGGCCTTTTATTAGGTTCTGTACCTCTTTTACCGTGACAGGCTCGAGTGAGTCTTCCGCGGGAAGAGAGGATCTCCGTTCGACCTCGGCGTCCACCTCGCGCAGGTGGGCCGGGTCGACGTGCGCGGTATTGGGGGAGCATTGCTCCTTGAGGCTCTCGGCGAGACACTCAGCCTTTTCGTCGTCGTCAAACGCGACAGTGTTGTCGGGTTTTTCGAGAGGCGGCATGGTCGAGAGGGATTCCGCTCTCAGTGACCTCGCCAACCTCCAGTATGCCTGGTGCGTTGGGGAGATCTCCGAGAGCAGGCTCTCCCAGCGTTGGTTCCTGAGTTCCTGAATGCGGGCTTTCACTTCCCGATGAAGTGAACGAAAGGCGACTCGGTTCTCTTCTGATGGGAAGCTGTCGTAGGCTCGGGCGGCGGCTCTCTTCCTCCTCAGCAGCTCTCTCGCGTCCCTCGGGAGTGCCAATCGGCCGTCCTCGTACGGAACTTGCCGAGTGGACTCCCGAACGACGGTTTGGAGGTGGCCGGTGAGGGTTTCGATCGCCCCTTCCGTGTCCTGAAGGGTCCTAATAGGGGCTGGAGCCTGCTCAGGGTCATCGAATCCTCCATGTTGGAGTAAGTCCCTGACCTTGGACCAGTCGGTGATTGACTTGGTCTGAGGCGTCTGGTCGGGTGGAGGGCCTAGTTTAAGGACGACCGGGCGGTGATCCGAGTCGATGTCATCTAGGGACTCGATTGAGCGGAACTGGAGGGAAACGCCCTTCAGTAGCGCCAGATCGAGAACGTTGGGGGTGCCTCCGGTGGCACGATTATACGGGTACCGGGTGGGCGTAATGGGGGCTAGGATGCCGAAAAGCCATTCGTCAGAGTGACGGAGTAGAGCTCTTCCGTTAGTGTTGGATGTGGAACAGTTCCAGCTGGTGTGTTTACAGTTTAGGTCACCCGCGATGATAACCGAAGGGCCTAGACTGAAGAGGGATGCAAGCTCTGCTTGAGGTAGCGGGCGGTTGCAGGAGAGATATGCGCAGACGATGACTATGGGCTGATGGCCTGTCATCGCTAATCTGCAGGCAGAAACTTCGAGATTTTCTAACGGAGGCGTATTTACTGGGGTGCAGTGCAGCGACCTCTTGTAGTAGATAAGCGTGCCGCCCCCAGGGGCGGATCGCCTGTCATTACGGATGATGTTGTAGTTGGCGATCCTAGGATCGCCAGTACTGGGCTTGAGAAGGGTCTCCTGCACGAGAAGAATATCTATTTTTTCTTCCTTCAGGAACTCGTGAACCAACTCTCGTTGGCCACGTAGGCCGTTGGCGTTGTAAGTCGCCAGAGTCAGAGAGCGGGGTTTTTCCCTACGTGTGCAATCCATTTGTGATTAATGGGTTGCCCTATGGCTCAGGATTTCCAGCAACTCGCCATGTTCCATGGCTAAGATTAGCTGGTCCTTTAGCGACGACGCTTGCCTTAGCTTTTGCGCTAAGGTGCGTACCTCTTGAAGGTCAAATGGGAGGGACGTCGCGAACTTGGTCGCAAGCGCGATGTCCTCCGCCACGGAAGGGGACGTGGTGACCGGTGCTGCGGCGGGTGCAGCTGGGGCCGGTTTAGGGGCAGGCTTCTCTGAGAAGCCTGCGACGGGCTGCCGGGGGTTCCGGAGAGCCGGGAACCCTGTCCAGGCGTTGAAAGCCGGAGCAGGTGCCGGCACATAGACCGGTTTGGGGGCGGCCGCTTTGACGGCGGCTGGGCGTTTGCCCTTTATGGGTTTGCCCTTGGGCTTGGTTTTTGGGGCGGCCGAGCACCCGCGGTAGTTCGCGGGATGCCCAGTCTTCCCGCATAGGACGCAGGCCGGTGGGTCGGAGGATTCTCGGGTGCGGTTGCACTCCGAGGTTCCGTGGTCACCGAGGCACTTGACGCACCTCGGCCGGGACTGGCAGTTGCGTGCCGAGTGCCCGTATAATTGGCAGCGATGGCACTGCCTTTGGGATGATTTGTTATGTGGGTTCTCGAAGATAAGCTTCGAGAGCCCGCACACCGATTTGACATTAAAAATTTCCTTGCCCTCTTTGGAGAGGTCAAGGACCGCGAGTACCATATTATATGGCTCCCGCGAGTTTCCTCGGTGCATTCGGTGCACCTCGTGGATCGGGAGGCCTTGCGCGCGGAGATCCTCCAGTATCTCGGAGGTTTCGACCTCCTTAGGGAGTCCGCGGATGACTACGCGGAGTCTCTTCTCGTCTTCCAGAGCATACGTATAGTAGCCTATACGGTGCTCTAGAAGGTAACGCGTGAGGGCGCGGTGGTCTTCAGGTGACTTTACGGTCACCCTGATACCGTGATAGATATCTCGTGCTTCCACAAGATGAATTGAGTTACGCGGGAGGGCCGCGTGAACATCCCTCCAGAGATGCTTATCTCTGATGATGAGGGGAGGAGGGGGGCGTACGCGACGCGGTAACGGGGCCGTCAGCTCCGCCTGACGCGGCTCCTTGCTGGCCGGCGCAGCATCGGAGCCTGAGGTTGACGAGGGGGCCTTGCGCCTCCTTTTGTTAGTGTGGACTCGGAAGCCCTCCGAGTCCACTTTTGGGTCGACCTCCATGTCCGAGGACGACTCGGACGAGTCCGTGTCGCTCTCAGACCCAGATGCCGACTTTGTGGCGCGCGTTAGTTGGGCCTCGGGGCCCTTTTCTACCGGGGAAGCCGGAGCATTTGACGCGAAAGGGCTCATTAGAGCCGCGAGGGAGTGTGCCGTTCCGTTGAGGACGGAGTCGGCGGGGAGAAGAGACCCGGTGAGATCAGGTCCGCGGGAGGTGGAGGGAACGGCGACGCGGCGGGCTTGCGGGGCGCGGGCGCGGTCGGAGGGGGGGGCGCGGCAGGTGACGCGGCAGGTCCCGTTGGATTGCGGGGCGCGGTTGCGGCGGGGGCTGGCGGCGCGAGTGGTGGGGTGGGCGCATTAACTGATACGCGGGGTGCGGGTGCGGCGGAGGCGGGCTTCGGTTGCGGCCGAAGGTGCTTTCCGTAGAAAGCCGCGATGTGGCCGTTCAGGCCTTTTAACGTTTCAGGGCTGGTCCCCTGGACGAATTTTAGGAATTCGGCCAGGGTCGGGGTGAAGGGGGTGTCCCTACTCGTGTTCATCCTCAGGCGGGACAGCCCGGGGATGTGTCCGAGTGTGTAAAAAGTCCCTCTGCCGGGGTAGGCAGGGGGTGCGTCCTATCGTGAGCCCTAAGCTGTGTAGACCTTCGCCAATCTTAATGTGCGAAGGGTCCCTATCTGCTTTGGGGGAAAATCAGCCCCAAAGAATGGAAGGAGGGATGGGTAGGGTGGAGATTGGGCGATATCTGGGCCCGACTAGGGGTCCCCCCAAGGCCGGGTGGTCCAGACCCGTCCGAGTTTGCCTTTCCCTGAAGGGGAACGGCAGGCGCTCGGGGCACGCCTCAGCCAAGTGCGTTAGCACCGCTGGGTATCCCTTGGCTGACCACTCGCGTGGATTTACAAACTGTATGACCAAAAGCAACCTTTAAGGCAGATCGCAATTAGGTTGCAATTTAAACTCGCAACGTAATTGTGTCCACCCGTTCGGCGAAACAATGCACTGTAGCGTGGGAACGCGCCGGCACTGTGCGTAACTGAGCAATGAGTCACACTGGCTCACTGAACAATAGGCCCAGGTGCGGCGGCTGTCCGTTCGATGCGGCGAGTGCGGCGAGGTGCGGTGTGGGGGGCTCGATAGCGTGCGCGGGCGTGTACACGTCCGTGCAGTGCGGGCGCTGGAGCCGGAGTCGTCTCCTATCTACATAAAGGACTCAACTATATATATTACAAGCCTTATCTAATGGATAGGTGTAAAAAGCTTTGTACCTTCGCATGAGAGCTACTTCCTTTATATTACAAACGTAATAACAGTCTGAATACGATCGTTGATGTTTCTGAATTTATGACCTTAGACTGTATCTAATTTTTGCGGTATTAAAATGATTATCCAGGCACCAATGCCCAATAAGTGCCCTCGATAAGATGAATTATGTATGCAGTGATAGAGTTGTTTCAAGCTTTCACGTTAACAACACGTCTGAAATAAAATGACTTATTTCTTCAGGGACAGTGCACATGTTTGCATTAGTGCCCATCCCTAAAAGTTACTTTTCTTGTAAAATAGAGGAGATCTTGTAAATTATAGTGTTTAACACGATTACAGGGCACATCTGGCAGGTAAGGGTTTTTGGTTTCTTTAGGACATTTCACACAGCACCATCTAGTTCCAAAGTAGCATAGCACTTATTTTATGGGTACTAGACAGCTAATATCCTACATATATAGTTTCTTTTGTAAATAAGTACATATTATACACCCAGATGCGAGACTGGAATCGACCTCCGCAAGCATACCGAAGTGAGTGTAGCCGTCACGCCACGGAGTTCGTCAAAGAGCGGCATGTTGATCGCGAGCCGCAGGTTGCCAACCACTCAGCCAGCAAATGACAATGAGCGAGCCAATCTACTAATCTCAATAGACTAATCTAGTAATTATAGATATAAGAGCCCTGAAGATAATTCATTTAAAACTCATATATTTACTATTTTATAGGTAATTATATCATTGTAAGAGCCAACAAAGTCGTAATTTTGCGAAGAGGTTACAAACTGTACTTGGCATCGGTCCATTGTGAACATACACATAACTCTCGCAACTAATTCTGTTGCAGACACGAGATAATTACATTCATTATTGACGACGACAATTGCCTTGGAAGTTGCGATTATAAATACAAAATAAGCACGCACTAAAATAATTATTGGAACTCATTCGTTGTATGTTGGTATCTATCCTCTTGGTAGGTTTAGGTTTAGAGTTTATTGCTCATAAAAAAAACATCGTTCATTTATAATAAAGCTTAAATATTACTTATATACTAAATTATAGCGACCGAACAGTATTTGGATGATAACTACATATTAAAAAGAAGGTTACGTAAATTAAATTAAAAATCGGCAATGAAACAATATTTTATACTACGAGGGTGGTCTGAAAAGTTTCCGACCTAACAAAGATACAAGACATTTATTTCAGACTAGCTGACCCGGCGAACGTTGTTCTGCCATATAAATAAATAAATAAAATACTATAATAAAAATAGCTTATGTCCTTTTGCAAGATTCAGTCTATCTTTGTACCGAAATTCATCAAAACTGGTTCAGCGGTTTAGACGTGAAAACGTAACAGACAAACAGATAAACAGAGTTATATATTAATACAAATACATATTACGTATTAAGTATTTTGTATGGCTTACACATAAAATATAGATATATGCTGTCCCGGGCTTTTTTGTAGGACTATTTAAGATAAACATTTTTTTTTGGTCTCGGGGAAAACCTCTCTTAACGGGTTCCCCGGCCCGGGGGGAACGAGGGATATGTGGGACTCCGGGAAAGATGTTCGAACATCCGACTACCCACTAAAAACCCCGCTGTTCTCCTATCGCCTACGCCCGGGCCTACGGATATATGGCCTGCCGATCTCGTGGTCCGGGCCGTCGCCGGCCCGCCCTTTGTCTTAAGGCGGGCCCCTTCTTAAGGGTTAGCGCCAGGGGGTCAGGCTTTCGTCCCCCCGGTGCTCTCCTGTAATAACTCTAGGAGTTGAGGGGGGCCACGGAATAGCACGCAGCCCTCACCCTTGCGGCAATAGTGCGGGCGGCGGGTCCTCCCCCGACCGCTTTTTACGGCGGCCGGAGGTCAAGAACACGTGTTTAGTCTAACGTGAGCAAACGCAGCACCCAACACGCGGACATTTTTCTCATGTCTAAATGTTGATTTAATATGTGACAAACAACGTTCTTTTGACATGTTCATAACCTCTGCTATCTCTCTCACTTTACGAAAAAACTAAAGATTTTTTTTGTAGAACGTTCAATTTTCTACAAGTATACGGGAACAGATATTTTTAACGCACAGTTGGTAGAGATATGATTTATTTTTCTAATACTGAAGAAAAAATCAAAAACTGTAAGGCGGAACACCTCCCTTAATAAAATTAAGAGCTCATATTTGGAGAGAATTTTCTAAGGTGTCTAGTAAGTAACCTATTTTTCAGAGTACAAAGTAAAAAAAATAGTCGATTTTGTTGGTCTACCCTACTAGACAATTGATACCATTGCAAATAAATACACACATAGACTCAGACTTGGGAGCTCCACAGGTGCAACAACATGTAAGCAGTTGCCGATAAAGGTCGTCAAATAGTAGCTTCTTCAAAGAGCCTGGCGGCACCTTTGTAATACGGAATGTTTATTTATTCAAAACGATGCCGTATATTTAATGGGCAGTGCATTTGGATGCCTTTGATAATGGGATGCGCACGCGCGTGATGCCTCCACCGCTCAAATAAGCATACTTGATCCGGCGTCCAACTCTACACCATCGAGGGCTAGTCGCCCCCAATATTTATGCCAGGGTAGAGAAGCTTGCCTCGACGTCCTAATCCCCATTGCACAAGAGGTAGAAGAACCCAGATTGCACAGAAAAAAACTTATCGTCAGGAAAAAATGAAAAAATCCGCGATAAAGCCGTTAATTGTACTTACAGATCTGTAGGTACTTAGAGCATATTTTATCTAAATTTTAAAAAAATCTTTCTTCTAACCAGATCCGATCTGAATGAATCCATACAATCTGCCATGATATGACAGCTGGAATATTTTGCTATAAGTAGGTATACGATATCATTTATTAACACGCTTTTATTAGCTTGGTATGTGTCAATGTAGCAAAATCTTTGAAAGTAATTTTCACCCCTTTCAAAACGTCAGATTGATTCGAAACTTCTCACACTTATCAAGGGACCGATGACAATGCAATAATTTGTGTAGTGTGTATCATTATCTTTACCAGGATCCTCAGGATTAAAATTTTTTTACACGCTTTATAATTAATTCGGACTCGACTGTATCTTCTTTTTTAAGCTACATAATCAACTTGTGTATTGTACGAGGTGTATTTCTAGAACAACTTAAATTTACTATTATTAAACCGATCTTTAAGAAAGATAATAAAAAAGATATATCGCTGCTATCGCCCTATAGCTCTCATATCGGTGTTATCAAGTGTTTGAGAAGGTAATTTACGCTAGTCTGCATTCGTTTTTGAAAAATATAATTTATTTGCGGTAGAACAAATGGGTTTTAGGAAAAACAAAAACATAAATATGGCGATATATGATTTTTTAGATATGACAATGAAAAACATTGATAGGAAAATTATGTCGGGAGCTATGTTTATGGATCTAAGTTTATTAACATAAAGTTAATTTGTACGGTGTAAGAGGAAATGTTCTAAATTTAATAGAATGTTATCTAAAAAATAAACGACAGTGTACGCTTATTAGCAAAATTTGTCCAAAACGTAAAAAAGAAATAAGGTACTTATCTAAACTTAAAGAGACAAATAATGGTGTGCCTCAAGGTAGTGTGTTGGGACCATTATTATTCATAATTTACATTAACGATTTTCTAAAATAATAAACAATCATATGATATTATTTGCAGATGATAGCACAGTATTATTTCAGGATGGCAATAACTTATCAATGGAGAATGATTATAAATATAATGAATGATTATAAAATAGGAGATCTCTTACTTAGAGTACTCTTATGGGACGGCAGCGTGTTCGCGATGCCATTGGCATTGCAAACACCTATAGGCGACGGTAACTGCTAAATCCTAAGCGGGCCGTCAGCCTGTCTGCTGTCCTACAGCAATAAAAAAAAAAGGAGAATGATTACATTCAAGAAGTACAAAATACAAAATTTCTAGGACTTCATATTGATTCAAATTTAAATTAGAAGTCATATCGAGCACTTGAGTAAGACTTGAATCAATATTCCTATGCATTACACATGTTACCAAGGGTATCCAATACACTTACGGTAGTAACAGCTTATCATGGCTATGTCACATCACTTTTGCGATACGGCATCCTGTTCTGGGGTAACTCTACTGATAAGGAAATTGTGTTCAGATCACAAAAAAGATGTTTAAGAGCTATATTTAAATTAAAAATTACAGATAGTTGTAAACCATACTTCCAACAACTAAAAGTACTAACTCTTCCATCTCTATACATATTTGAAGTCTGAATTTGTGAGGAGTAACAAACATCTGTTTAGATTTTTTTAAAAGCAATAGATATAAAAATAACATATGCTGTCCAATGAATAGCACAGCTTTCCTAAATAAAAGTAAATTTTGTATGACTCCCCGAATTTATGAACTTCTAAACCTATAGAGAAATATCGTCTCAAGAAGTTGTTAATTGAGAAATCATATTACAAAATAAGTGACTATTTGGATGACAAATTGTAAGAATTATTTGTGACATAACTATTCTAACAAAGACGTTATCCTTATAATTTATTATTCACACTTGAAATGTATTCTGTTTGGTATCTTTTGACATTGAATTCATGTATAAACTAATGTTTTGAATAATTACAGTTAATGATTGTTATGTTATAATTCATGAAATAATATTGTACACCCTAAGGAGTAAACTGTTGAAACAATCTAAATGTAAACCATCTCTGTATGTACACAGTTCTAACAATAAAAGTATCTTATTGATTTTTGTCCACTTATTCAAATGAATTAAAGCAAATGCTTTTACACATGAATCACAAATCATGTTAATCAATCACATGACGCAAGAGACGTCTGACAGGCGTATGAAATATATCATCATCAAAGAGAATGTTTGATTATGACTATGTAATACGGTGTACATGTAAAATAATATCTAAAAAGCTATTTTTTTATTGCTGTAGGACAGCAGACAGGCTTACGTCTTAGAATTTAGCAGTTACCGTCGCCTATCGATGTTTGCAACGCCAGTGCCATCACGAACACGCTGTTGTCCCATATGGGTACAGAAACTTGGGTCACTAATACCGGAATATAACACAACGTTAATATGGCCACATAATTAATGAGGTGGTTAGTGTTAACAGTGAAATAAATTAATAAATTACTAAGTATTGTTTGTACCATTTTATTAATCAGAATGATGTGAATAATCAGATATATAATGTTACATGGATACAAGAACAGATTTGTACGAATTACAAGGACTCTTAAACAAACTCCTTATGTTGAATGCAACCACTACAACCAAGTGTTGAATATTATCAAAACGACCACCAGATAATGATTATGACGAACTACGAGCACACGACAAAAGACCCCCGACACACGACAACCTTGCGTTTAATTCCCCTATGGACTTTAATAGTCATTGGGAAATGTTAGCGTGAGCTAATATTGCCTCAGGCGCCATCTAATGATAGCGGGTTTGATTCCTACACTTAAGATCAAAGGTGGTCGTCATACAAACGGGCTTGGGACCCTAACACGAAACTAGGGTTGTTTTGTCGCCTTTTACCACAGATCGGCCCGGCCGTGGCATAGCGGCTACCGCACTTCGGTACGCTTGCGGAGGTCATGGGTCGACTTTCGTCTCGCGTCTGAGTGTCTACATATGAATTTATTTACAAAATAAAAATTATATCAGTTGTCTAGTACCCATAAGTGCTATGCTACAAACTTTGGTACTAAATGACGCTGTGTGAATTGTGCCAGTATATTTATTATTATTATAATCTCTATATATGTACATCACCATCATCATCATCCAAGCGTAATATCCCGGTTGCAACCTAAACTTCCGTTTCGGTGCCCGGGGTCCACTTTCCGACTCTTTCTACTCCAATTCGCACGGTCTTCAGCATCCCTGGTAATGAACCCATTGGCATGCATATCACCCTTTACGACGTCAAGCCAGCACTTTTTGGGTCTACCCCTCCTGCCGGGGCTCGGCGGAGGCGGCATGGCCAGACATTTGTTTCCCACGTAAACATCCGGTTGCCATAAAACGTGGCCGTACCATCGGAGCCGACACTCCTGCAATTTATCCGCAATGTCACGGACATGGAGGCTGCCGCGAATGCGGGAGTACCTAACGCGGTCCTTCCGCGTCACTCCACACATCCACCGCAGCATATTCATTTTCGTGACACGCAGTTCTTGCTTGTGTCGCTCTAACACCGGCCACGCTTCACAGCCGTATAAAAGGACAGGCCTAATGATGGTCTTATAGACCTGTCCCTTCAACTTTACCGGCATCTGGGGGTCTCAATCTCTATATATGTACATATACATAGAGATAGATGTATATCAACGCTAAAAGAATACGGATAGCAAACCCACTTTGTTGAAGGCAGATTATCGCTGACGTACGATTAAGCTTAAGGAAAAGAACGGCCATATTGGATTTGACCTTTAAAGAACTACATAAACACAGCAATAAGAATGTTATATTTATTATGCGGTAAGTACTTACTAGTTTAACCACATCAAAACATGTTCACGCGTTCTTATTAAATATTGCGGCTAAATAAATAAATATTGTTTGACAATTCACACAGCGCCATCTAGTATCAAAGTAATCAGCAGAGCGCTTATGTTATGTATATTAGGCAATAGATATACTTTTCATTTGTAAATAAATACATGTTATACATAAACAAACTCGAAAACAGAATCCGTCCGAAAGCACGCCACGAAGATCATCAAATTTAGCCTGGAAAAAACTAGATTTGAAAGTAACAACAGCCTGACCGCATCAAAATATCTTTAATCCAGCATATATATATACATAATATGTATGTTATATAATATTCTACATACATACATTACCAATGGTATCTGTCAATTCTCCATATCCTCTTACTATGTATGTAAACAGTACTTACTATACGATCGAATAGATTCAAAGAGGTCGGGGCAAAATGCAAATCACGTGCGGCCTTGGTGATAGTCCGGTACAATAATATTATTTAAGCCGACGCGTACGGTGGTTCATAGAGAATATAAATCAATGTGTTCGAAATTCAAGAGTGTTTCATCGATGAGATTCGCAATAAATAATATCCATTATAAAAACCACACTAGGGTGGTTTTAGTACCCACTAACAACCAGCTAAGTTCAATTTTACGAGTGCATTAGACGGGAGTCCCACACCACCCCGCCACCAATCCCCAAGCAGTGGGGTGTGCAGTGTGCATCAAGCTTACCAACTTAGAAATAAAAATAATTGATCCAACGTAAACGATGCTCATAAAATACTCAAGCTGAAGTGGCAGTTTTTTTTTTGTCTCGTGGAAAAACCCTCTCTTGACTGGTTTTCCCGGCCCGGGGGGACCGAGGGATATGTGGGTCTCCGGAAAAGATGTTCGGTCATCCGTCTACCCACTAAAAAAACGGAAAAAGTTTTATAACGTTAGACGTTTGAACAAGATGACAGACCCCATACGATCCAAGATCTAGAGAGATAGGACCCAGAGTTCCAACTTCAAGACAACTGAATCTACTGCTGGAATTATGATAAGTTCTGGACCCATAAAATCATTAGTTGAGCCCTCTCTTGCCAGTTTATCTGCCATTTCATTGCGACGGTAACTAATTATTAAATGTGGGCCGTCAGCCTCTGTTGTTCCTCAGCAAGAAAAAAACCTACTCTTCTTTGTTATCCTTTGGCCACGAGCAGTTCACTTTCGCCATCATCATCATGTAAATCATTACTGGTGACCAGGGATTTCAATAGAGTTGGAATATATCATCCACTAGAACGGCAGTGCCAACCACAAAAAAAAACAATACAACAGCGAATCTTTTTATAAAATAACAATACACTGTAAATCACATAATAATATAAGAATAATGGAATAAATTATTGCTTCAAAACTTAGTATAAGCACGTAATAACATTAAACATGGTGAATCAACATAAATATGTATGTTGAAGTCAGTGCAGACGCACTGAAAGCACCGAGGCTACAATTTCAGATGCGTACGCGCAACTCAAATAGGAACCTGTGCACGTGACTGCTTACGAATATTTTGGTAGATGAGCAACTGAGGTCGCAGAACTATCAAGCTATAGACAGGCCAACAGAAGCAACTCATGGCCAACAATAGCCGAGATTGGCCCACCAAGCCAAGATTAGCCAACGTAGAGCTGCGGTGAAGCCACACAAAATGTGGAAGTGCACTCCCGCGGCTCGAGATACGTCACCGGGAGATCATTGTCCCCTGAGTTTATGCCGGGGTAGAGGCCCCAAACCTCTTCAAGGAAATGGTATGGGAAAGAAAACCCATTGCACGAATCTCTATATAGGACGACGGTAATAATTTTTTTTAATCACATTATCCTAAATTTAAATTTATTGACAATTATTTTTTACCTTTTAGTTTGATTTTATTTATACAGACGAGTAAACGTCTTAACGGGAGGTCTTACAGCATAGTGAAAACTAGTATACTGAAATATAATTTTGTCGACCTCCGTGGCACACGTCGTAACGCCTGGGGGTCCTGAGTCTGGGTGATATATATATATATATATATATACCTAGTCAGGTCATAAGTATTGTCACACAGTAAAAACTTTTCTTTTAGAATGCTGGCCACAAAAAAGTTTATTGAATTAGAATTTAGAATTGTTCATGAAAATAAAAATGTATAACTTTTAGAATTTTACTCATTTTTAAATATGGAGTGGACGCTTAAAGAAGACCGTGTTGCAGTTATTGCATTGCATCGTTGCGGTTACGCGCCAATTCAAATTTTTAACATACTGAAAAATTTGAATATTACCAAAAGATTCTTTTATCGTACCATCAAACGATACAATGAAGACTCTAGTGTAGATGACAGGTCAAGAAGTGGTCGCCCTCGGTGTGTTAGGACTCCAGCAGTGATAAAAGCTGTGAAGGCACGAATTCAAAGAAATCCCAAATGTAAGCAGAAACTGTTGGCCCTTCAGATGGGGTTAAGCAGATCCACGGTGAAAAGGGTGTTAAATGAAGACTTAGGGCTTCGGGCATATCGAAGAAAAACAGGACATCGTTTGAATGCTCGTCTAATGGACCTGAGACTGAAGAGATGCCGCGCTTTGTTGAAGCGGTACGCGGGAAAAAAATATCGGGAAATTCTTTTTTCGGATGAAAAAATGTTTACCGTAGAAGAGAGCTACAACAAACAAAATGATAAGGTGTACGCACACAGTAGTGAAGAAGCGAGCAACCGTATTCCGCGTGTCCAACGAGGTCATTTTCCATCCTCGCTCATGGTATGGTTGGGAGTTTCTTATTGGGGCTTAACAGAGGTACATTTTTGTGAGAAAGGTGTAAAAACGAATGCTGTTGTGTATCAAAATACAGTCCTGACGAACCTTGTGGAACCTGTTTCTCATACCATGTTCAATAACAGGTACTGGGTATTCCAACAAGATTCGGCGCCAGCTCATAGAGCGAAGAGCACACAAGACTGGCTGGCGGCGCGTGAAATCGACTTCATCCGGCACGAAGACTGGCCCTCCTCCAGTCCAGATTTGAATCCGTTAGATTACAAGATATGGCAACACTTGGAGGAAAAGGCGTGCTCAAAGCCTCATCCCAATTTGGAGTCACTCAAGACATCCTTGATTAAGGCAGCCGCCGATATTGACATGGACCTCGTTCGTGCTGCGATAGACAACTGGCCGCGCAGATTGAAGGCTTGTATTCAAAATCACGGAGGTCATTTTGAATAAACTTTAATGTCATAAGAATCTATGTTTTGTTAAGTTCATTTTGGTATATGAATGGTTACATAATTAATAAACTTGTTACAATTATTTTACATTAAACATGTGACAGAATTTATGACCTGACTAGGTATATACAGGGTGACTTTACCTCACCCGTCCAAATTCACACAGAAGAATCTTTAGTAAAAGTTATGAGAAACATGTATTTTAGTTTAGTATCACATAGTACAAAAATGTTGAGTAATCAGCATCACAAAGTTATCACAAGAACTCGCAATTTATACTTGACACCTACACTCGACAAGTGTCAATGACCCCTCCATCGGTACCGCATAATTCGCTACATTTCATTGATAAATACAGTACCTAATATAATGTCGAAATACAAAAATTTCATTAAAGGGCGCGTTTGTAATAAGTAAAAAAATACGTAAATCTTTAGTGATATGTACAATAATTAGTAAAAAATCAATTAGAGGTTAACTTACCATTACTGCTTTACACGTATTTTAATAAATGTTCAAAATGCAGTCCGTTTGTCTCTAAGCACAGTCTAGCTCGTTTTTGAACATTTTCCTTTACCTTTCTAAGCACTACAGTGTCATTACGCACATCTTCAAACGCTCACACAATTTTAGTTTTTAAGTTCGCGAGGCTTTGGACCTCTTCCACATACACGTGTCTTTTAATTTCACCCCACAAATAAAAGTCCAATGGTGTTAAATCCGGTGATCGAGGCGGTCATGGGACGGGACCACCACGACCGACCCAACGATTACCGTATTCCGTATTTTTGCACTGTCGACGTCGCGAGAGAACGAACGGTAAACACAATGCCCCAACGCGGAAACACGCGGCCGACTGATTATTAATTAATTATAGCTGTGTGTCGTTCACGAATGAATGTTTCAAATGAAGTACTTCAGTTAGTTTCTGTCCTTCATTCTTTACTTCAGTTACAATTCAACCATCTCTTTAGTTCAGTTGTTTAGTTCACCGGCCGCGAACGAACTAAAATCGGCACTGTTCGTATCTCGTTCGTATTTCACGAACGAGACTTGTGCAGTGCTGAATGCTGATTGATAATTTGTTGTCACGCTCTGTTGTACGTACCATAATGATGTTCTATTTCTTTCACTCAAACGTTCGCTCGGTACGTACCCAGTTCTTAAGCGGTCGGGTCCTCTAACGATTTGTCATATCTTTGTCTAACTTGTCATATAAAAAAGCTAATTTAGAACTGTCAAGCAAAATGACAATGTACTACTATAGTAACTACAGTTTACAATATGTTTGTTCGAGTTTCAAATTTTAAATATTAAATGAAGTGCATTGTTTTCATTCTTAAGTATAAAAACAAATAAGAAAGCTGATTGATCAGACTATCCCTTCTATCACAAAACTGCTCCAAAAATTTAACACTGAGTTCGAAGAAAGGTTTAATTTTATTGAATTTTCCGTGTTACATACGGAAGAAGCTTTGTAATACAAAAAAATAATGGAAATTATCTAGATTGTCAGCCCTAAGCCTGATCAAGTATGAAAGGAAATCTGTGCTGTAAGTTTTTTTATTGCGTAGGACAGCGGACAGGCTGACGGCGCGCTTAGAATTTAGCAGTTACCGTCGCCTATGAGTGTTTGAAACGCCAGTGGCATCGCGAACACGCTGCTGTCCCATAAGGGTACAGGAACTTGGGTCACTAATGCCGGAACACAACACAAGGTTATTATGGCGGCATACTTAAGACCAAAGGTGGTCGCCATCCAGATGGGCTTGAGACCCTACCACGTAGCTAGGGTGGGTTGTTTTGTCGCCTTTTACGACAGGCCGACCCCGGACACAAAGGTTAGTATTCTTTCTCCGCCCCTGCACGGATAATTTTTTTTATCGGAGTTTTATTTTTACGAACCAATTTCTCTGAACAGATATACGTATTAACTTCAATTACCTATTTAACTATTCGATACGAGCTCATGTCTCAACTCGTCGAACTAATTTAAGTTTCCGATAAGATGACTCATTGAACTCTTCTTTTAACAACCTATTTCATATCTCTTGATAAACTAGTGAACGAAAACCGATCTACAAAGAAAACAATTTTTGTTGAACAACTGAACCTTACTGAACTACTGAACTAAAAGATGGATATAGTTCAAAGTAATGAAAAGACACATTTGTATCTTTTCATTTCAGTCACACATTTTTCGCAAGGATAATTAATTATTTACGGCAGCCAGGGTTGGATTCGGACCCTTTGAAAATTATTGTGTATGGAAATTAAAATACTACTTGACTAAAATTATACTACGTTTCTGGTTTCTTCGATTATGTTTTGAATAGAAATAAAATAGGTAGCATTTTTAGTGTGATTTTTTTTATAGGTACTAATTAATTTAATAGGTACTAAATTTTTACAAATTAATCAAATTGAAGCAACTGGATGTCTGTCTCAGCCAATACGTCAAACTCTTCTTTCAATACGTTTCCTCTTTGGTGTTGAAACACCACACTTTTCTTCGTCCTCGCTTTCACTCAAATTGTTGAAAAGAATGTATAAGCACAAGAACAAAATGTATAAATACTCTAAAATTAGCTTCTTCAAATTCAAATATTCACTATCGACTACCGACTTACACTAATGGGTCTAATGGACAATATTATTTTGTCGTAATATCATCGTCTCACTCACACTCATGCATAAAAAAACATGTATCCTATTCTGTCAGAACGACCGGTATAGTAAAACATTACGTTGGGGAAATCCCCAGTGGTTGTCGTTGCCTGATTTGATGCTGCCATACGTACAGAAGAACCCTATAATATTGTAGGGTACATTTTTAAAAGCAAAATCACCACCAAAAAACAAAGGAGTCCGGTCGGCCTGAACATAAAATAATGGTATTTTCGCGTAGTATACTTGCATTACGATACTACATACTACATATCACGAAAATATGGTACGAATAATACTAATACTTTGGTTGTATAATTATACAATTATACTACCAAATCCAACCCTGCCGGCAGCCGTATTTCGCACGCCGGATTTCCCCGGCAGGCCTCCACTCGCTCAAGACCACACACACCGCTACGCTGCAACCGACATAGGGCTGCCAAACTAAAAAATAAATCAGGGTATTTATTTATAAATGTACATAGTAAAAAACATAACTTCACTAGCTTCAATGATTTGTTACAGTAGAAACCGAATGTTGACGAAACTACACTGTACACTCATTTTAAAGCCTATAATAAAGATTCATATTTTTATGGTGGGCTAAAAGTCCCACCTGAAACGTTTAGAAAAAGTATTTTTAAATAATTTTGACAACGTCTTAATGAATCGGCCTGGTAGCACCATTTTCTTTTTTTTTGGTCTCAGGGAAAAACCTCTCTTGACGGGTTCCCCGGCCCGGGGTGACCGAGGGATATGTGGGACTCCGGGAAAGATGTACCCACTAAAAAACTTGGGTCACTAATGCCGGAACACAACACAAGGTTATTATGGCGGCATACTTAAGACCAAAGGTGGTCGCCATCCAGATGGGCTTGAGACCCTACCACGTAGCTAGGGTGGGTTGTTTTGTCGCCTTTTACGACAGGCCGCCCCCGGCCACAGAGGTTAGTATTCTTTCCGCGCCCCTGCACGGATAATACTTAAACATTTGATTGAATAATAAAAAATATGGTTGAATCGCAACATTCGTTTTATTACAATAATCATCATAGGTACAACCCTAGCGCATTCTTACAAAGACGTGTTGACACGTGTCCACGTGCACGGCGGGCAACACAGTCTCGACTCTTTGTACACGTACTTAAGGTACATTTCTTCCCGTTTACAATACCGAGGAGGAGTTAGGTAATAAAGGTCAATGTACGAACCTTGGAACATATGATTATTTGCACGATTGAATAAGCAACCAAGTTACTAAACATTTTCCTTGGGATGAAATATTTTATTTTGAAAATTTTACATACAATTTTTTTTGCAAAAATGGGTTCCATAAATGATGCTTAGTGCGTAAAAAAAATTTGGACGGGTGAGGTAAAGTCACCCTGTATATATATATATATATATATATATATATATATATATATATATATATATATATATATATATATATATACCTAGTCAGGTCATAAATTCTGTCACATGTTTAATGTAAAATAATTGTAACAAGTTTATTAATTATGTAACCATTCATATACCAAAATGAACTTAACAAAACATAGATTCTTATGACATTAAAGTTTATTCAAAATGACCTCCGTGATTTTGAATACAAGCCTTCAATCTGCGCGGCCAGTTGTCTATCGCAGCACGAACGAGGTCCATGTCAATATCGGCGGCTGCCTTAATCAAGGATGTCTTGAGTGGCTCCAAATTGGGATGAGGCTTTGAGCACGCCTTTTCCTCCAAGTGTTGCCATATCTTGTAATCTAACGGATTCAAATCTGGACTGGAGGAGGGCCAGTCTTCGTGCCGGATGAAGTCGATTTCACGCGCCGCCAGCCAGTCTTGTGTGCTCTTCGCTCTATGAGCTGGCGCCGAATCTTGTTGGAATACCCAGTGCCTGTTATTGAACATGGTATGAGAAACAGGTTCCACAAGGTTCGTCAGGACTGTATTTTGATACACAACAGCATTCGTTTTTACACCTTTCTCACAAAAATGTACCTCTGTTAAGCCCCAATAAGAAACTCCCAACCATACCATGAGCGAGGATGGAAAATGACCTCGTTGGACACGCGGAATACGGTTGCTCGCTTCTTCACTACTGTGTGCGTACACCTTATCATTTTGTTTGTTGTAGCTCTCTTCTACGGTAAACATTTTTTCATCCGAAAAAAGAATTTCCCGATATTTTTTTCCCGCGTACCGCTTCAACAAAGCGCGGCATCTCTTCAGTCTCAGGTCCATTAGACGAGCATTCAAACGATGTCCTGTTTTTCTTCGATATGCCCGAAGCCCTAAGTCTTCATTTAACACCCTTTTCACCGTGGTTCTGCTTAAACCCAATATGAAGGGCCAACAGTTTCTGCTTACGTTTGGGATTTCTTTGAATTCGTGCCTTCACAGCTTTTATCACTGCTGGAGTCCTAACAGACCGAGGGCGACCACTTCTTGACCTGTCATCTACACTAGAGTCTTCATTGTATCGTTTGATGGTACGATAAAACGAATCTTTTGGTAATATTCAAATTTTTCAGTATGTTAAAAATTTGAATTGGCGCGTAACCGCAACGATGCAACGCAATAACTGCAACACGGTCTTCTTTAAGCGTCCACTCCATATTTAAAAATGAGTAAAATTCTAAAAGTTATACATTTTTATTTTCATGAATAATTCGAAATTCTAATTCAATAAACTTTTTTGTGGCCAGCATTCTAAAAGAAAAGTTATTACTGTGTGACAATACTTATGACCTGACTAGGTATATATATATATATATATATATATATATATATATATATATATATATATATATATATATATATATATATATATATATATATATATATATATATATATATATATATATATATATATATATATATATATATATATATATATATATATATATATATATATATATATATATATATATATATATATATATATATATATATATATATATATATATATATATATATATATATATATATATATATATATATATATATATATATATATATATATATATATATATATATATATATATATATATATATATATATATATATATATATATATATATATATATATATATATATATATATATATATATATATATATATATATATATATATATATATATATATATATATATATATATATATATATATATATATATATATATATATATATATATATATATATATATATATATATATATATATATATATATATATATATATATATATATATATATATATATATATACATACATACATATATATATTTACGTATTTATAAAAGAATGTTATATAAGTAGTATATGATTTGTCTTAGGTACTCATAACACAAGCGTTCTTTAGGACCTGATGATGCTGCTGGGCTGGGGGAATTTATATTTTTTATTGCTGTGGAACAACAGGATGACGGCCCACTTCACAATAAGCAGTTACCGTCGCATGTCTGCGAGGCCAGCGGCACAGCTAACGCGCTGCCGTCCGCAAAGAAATTTTATGACGCCCTCTTTGAAATACCCCATGTCGTAGTGTGGTGGAAAAATTTCAGCTCATTCCACATCCTGACTGTGCGCAAAATAAAAGTTTTAGAGAACCTTTGCCTGCACGACTGGAGCCTCTCTTCTCTCTCTCTCTCTTCAGTCGGTCCCTCATAACTGAGGATCGTGACTCCGTTTCTAGATGGTACAGCCTTATCGTTATAATTCTAAACATAGACTTTTGCATATTATTTTGATAACCTTATCAAACGTTATCTTAGCAGAGACAACACGTCTGTTTTTGTTTATCTTGTCACTATTTAAATGTTTTAAGTTAATTTATATTCTTATATTTATAATAATTTTTCTTTAATTTTCACGATAATTTACATGGGCTTTGTAAACATCATTAATTTTTAATTTCGCACTCCTTCCACATCACAATGTCTGAAGACGAAAGTCAAGCGGGTCTAGCCATAATACTCTCGCTATTGTTTGACTCACGCTGTCCACACGCTTCAAGTAATTAACTTTTATACGAAAGCGACACAAATATTTTGATGGCCATTTAATAAGCAATATTCATTGTCAAATAAATATATTTCTAGACTCAGAGAGAGGTGATCTCGTTAAGCCAAAAATATATAACCAACTCTTTAGAGTCCAGGTTCCCAAATATATATTTGTGTTTACATTTTTAACGTATTTAAAAAATAATAGATACTGAGGCAAACTTTCTGGGTCTATTGATTTGTGGGTAGAACTTACTAAACTTCCCATAGTTCTATAGGAAATAAGGAAAAATCCATCAAAACAGTCGCTCATCGCATTAAAAACAACAAAATATTAAATTTGCACTGTATTTTTTTGTTCTTCAAACTGTTCAAAGACTACCTACGCCGGAAAATATTTTTATTTTTTCCGATGAAAGTGCCACAGCAAAAAAAGTTTGAGAACCAATGAACACAGAGAAGTGAGGCTAAAAATTGAAGTAACACAAAACTAGCTACGCCAGTAGTCCAGGCAGCCCATTCGTACAAAATTATCCTCTAGAACCAGTGCGGGCATATGCGGGGATTAGATATGGAAAATCATGGTAGAATTGGTCCACCAATTTAAATTTGCCCAGTGAGTTTGGAAAATGCTCGGTGTTCGTCTGAAGGAGATCATTCGCAACGAAGTGAACTAGCTCTAGCTAGTTGGTTCTTACTAAGGTCACCAACATGGCATCTTGAGTTAGCAAGCTGAAACGGCAATAACTGATGGGATAAACGTGTTTTCAAGTAGAAACCGTGCCTGCAGACAGCGCCAAGGTTCAATGACTTATGAAAAATGGCCGGATGGGACATGCCGAAGATAGTGATAGCCGAAGATACTGTATGGTAAGAAGCCTTCAAGGCCTACGTCTAGCAGTGGACTTAATAGGCTAGCTACTGTGAAACTCCTACTTTATGCGTAAGAGAGCGTTCAAGTATTACGTAAGGTAATTTTTTGAGATTTTTTATTATTAACTATCACAGTTGTTGATAAATATTTTTTTGCTTTACATTTGGAGTTTTGAGAATCTCTCTACGCGACCATTGTGAAGGGTTAAAAAAATATTACGTAAAGCGTATTTCAAACCACCCCTCCCGCCCCTGTAACGCATTGTAACGTTTTACAAGACAAGTTTTATATATCAATTATTTTAAAAAATTCCATTTCAATTTTAATATTCCGAGTTTTGATCAGACCTTGACTACAGCAAAAGTACCACATAATTGAACTCGTTAAAAAAAGAACGGAAATATTGCAAAACAACCTGTATTATTCAATTTATATACAAGTTCATACAAAATCATACCTTATAACTAAGCAAACAGCTATTTTAATGCCTTGGCAACATTGATAATTTACAAGGCATAGCATTTTAAGTAAAAATATACTTTAAACAGTTTGACTTAGAGTGTAATTTCAAATATATTATGCAGTAATTACATGCTTGAGTGCAGGTGCACTAGAAATGTACTGAACTCACTGAGCTGGTTAATGTGATGACTGTGAGCAGTAAAAAAAGTTTATTGTGTTGCTTTATAGTGTGAGAATCTTTGTATTTTCCTTTTATGATGCTATTACATTTTGATAATTGGGTGATAAATCTATCTATAAAATAAATAAAATTGGTCTATTTGTAATATTAAAATAACCGCTTTTTACTTAGTGCATTTGAATGTATACACGGTACATATACCAAACTAACATTTTTTTACAATTTTTGTCTGTCTGTCTGATTGTTCCGGCTAATCTGTGAAATGGTTGGACCGATTTAGACGGGACTTTACTGGCAGATAGCTGATATAACAAGGAGTAACTTAGGGTACTTTTATCTTAGAAAAAAAAATAGATTTTGTTAAAAATGATCAGCTTTGGAAATTTTTTACATTTACGTTGACCTCAGATTTATATCATCAATCAATCATATGAAATAGGGTTTAGCTTAGGCTGGACTTTGTAGGTTTGAACACATGTATTCCAGAGGCACATGGTGTAACAATTGCATTTGATAACACTGACTGTTTGTATATTTCATTTATTTATATTGGGATTATTTATTTATAATGGGAGCATTGGGATATGCTTTCACAGGCACCGACCTGTGCAGGCTGGGACTGAAACTCCTTTATTTGATTCAACTTACTAAGATTCTTTGAAGCATTGCCACAGCCTGAGCATAGGGCATTAGAGGAACACTGGTTTTTTTTTAGTGGGTATACCAGCGATGAGCGACCCCTTGACAACTGTGGGGGCATGTTGCATGGGAGTCTCCCTACCCTATTTTTGAAATTTAGAAATTTCCTGAAGATATTTTCTTTCAGCAATTATGTTACAATATGCAAACTAGGTGAAGAAAGACTAGAAAAGTACTTCATGACAGATAAATCTTACTTTTTACATTCTATATGCATACTACTGTAAGACTGATGGAATTTCCTTCATCACCCCAAAAGAAGAAGGGTAGACCAAAGAGAAGATGGGTGGATTGTGTAAACGATGATATGGTTAAAAAGTTGTGAAAATTCAGATGACACTTAATAGAGCAAAGCCCTACGACATAGCTAAGGTTGTTTTGTCGCCTTTTACACCAGGCAGCAACCACAGTGGTCGGTATTCTTAATTTGCCCCTACAGGAAGAATTGAATCGGAGATTTAAACAATACTGGAATTCATTCAGCTGCAATGTTTAACCCATTTGAGACTAACTGCACCCCATGTGTGCAATGCTAAAACTGGTTGCACACTGTGTGTACAATAATAGTAAATATTTAACAGTTATCAAAATTTTTATGCAATCATACATATTCATCCTTATTATTATATTAGTATAAAATGAAAGTGATTCAAATTTTATTTGTTCTTCAATATGCATGACTAATGAGACATTAATATGGAAATACTGTATACAATTTACAAACCCATAATACAAAGTTCACTATTCATTTTGAATACAATAGAAAGAATATCATTAATCCTCTAGCTATTGGTAATTTACACAACATGTGTTTTTCTTCCTATATTGAGGATCACATCTTATTCTCAGTGCTTTATGTTTTTTCATTTCATTTTACTTGTTTAAATTATGCAATAAATATGATTATGTAATCAATAGAAATTTGCTTAAAACGTTTATTTTCTTTTTATGATAAACATCTTTATAAAAATCATTTCTAGAAAGAAAAATAGATTTTATAATTCTCCAATATACATAAATATAAATAATGAAAAAATACACAATCTTTAATTGATCTACACAAATCCAGAGCCCACAAGTTGAGCAGACAGAGGGATAGTGTATATCTACAACAATGTTAATAAGACCACACCTGGACCACTGCTGATACAGTGGAATCTCATATTATAAATTGGAATTAATCACATAGCTATATTGCTTAATTTTCAAAAGCCAATAATAATATATGTTGGCCAGCTAAAACAATAGTCTTTTTGTATATGATTAATTAAAATTTTAATACCAAAATGTAAAACCTTTTTATATGTTGATAAATTAATAAAATTAATTAGACTGAAAGAACCCAGATAATCAAATTTCCTCCCAAATCTATAAAGGTTTCATGGAAACTTCCCCATAGTCCCAACATTCTATCGACTTTTTTTTATAGCCTGGCAGGTGGTCACCGTCGCCTATGTACGTTTGCAGCACCAGAGGCAATACCAAGGCGCTGCTGGCCTCGAAGAAATTTTATAACGCCTTTTTTGAAGAACCCCATATCGTACCGCGCTAAGAAAAATAATGAAATAATAATAATAAATAAACATAATGCGATTTCGCTTTCCACCTCCATATGCTCCAAAACAAACGTAAACAATTACTCCAACCACAAGTCCAAGTACATGAGCATAACAGTTAAAACAATCATAGTACAAAAGGAGAAAGTATATACCTACATCAGCTAAAAAATATAAATGTTACGCAATTCAAGAAAATAAATAAATATTGCATTTTTTTACTTAAAAGCTTAGTGTAAAATAACTCACCAAATTAAGATATTTGCTTCACGCGTATCATAAAGAAAGATTGCAATGCAAAATAACAACACAACACTCTGTTTTTAAAATCAAATGATTAATACTAATCGATTTCGTAGATTCCGGATACGACACAGGAAAAGTCCAAATAATGATAAATTTTAAGAAAATTTAAAACACTGCTAAAAGAAAATTCCGATCCGACCACTATTTTCGCATTCGCACTCGTTTCGATTCGAAAGTTCGATTGTTTGTTTATGTTAATGTCAATGTCAAGATTGTCAATTTACAAGTTCTATCAAAAGCTAGTTATTTTGTTTAAATTTTTGTACATTGTTTATGTAATGTTTATCGAAATCAAATAGTTTGATTTATATTGAAATGTTAATATAGGTTTACAAGTATATTTATGACATAAACTTAAGCACATTTTATTTTCCTCTGACTAACAGAAATCTAAATACTAAAATAATCATTTTACTTTCATAAAAAGTTCACCAAATATTTTTAATTGTACTGAGGTAGTCAAATCTAGGCCACTTGCTTTGGAATCAATATCCATAAAAGAACAAAAATTGTCATATTATTTCTTACATTGCATTTTAATGATAAATCGTTTTTAGTCGATTTTATGCAATTAGTAAACAATTCAGTAAAATACCTACCTGTGATTGAGGGAGATAAGAAAATAGTGACGTACACCTTAGTTAACTTTCAAAAGCCGAAACTTTAGTATACATTTCTAATTTACCTATTAAATTTTAATATTGAATGTATTAGCTGTTAATAAAACTGTGTACAAAATAAATCATAATTATCACTTGTGGTAGTTGTATTATAAAAATA
Organism: Malacosoma neustria; assembly: GCA_963693495.1. Classification (NCBI taxonomy): domain Eukaryota; kingdom Metazoa; phylum Arthropoda; class Insecta; order Lepidoptera; family Lasiocampidae; genus Malacosoma; species Malacosoma neustria. Next base: position 9,667,242 of record OY856394.1, read on the forward strand.
TTAGAAAAAAAAAAACTTTCCCATCACCAGCAATCAACAAGTAACAAGCAGCGCAGATATTGATTTTCTGCTGTTTACAATAAGATCAAATTGTTCTATGTACGAAAGTTCAAAATCATGTTTTATTTATGTCAGTATTCAATAATACTATTCATTTGTTGCGGAATATGGAAAGCTTTAGGTGAACAATCACCAGTTACATTTACATTTAAAGAATATCAGTATAAAGATTCTCCAAAAAATGTAAGATTTATTTTTATTCTTGTCACACTTTTCCATTTACGTAGCTTGAAAATATATTTTATTATTTCATTTCTTTCTTTTATTTTTGAAATGTACTTGATAAATAAATGTGGATATAGTGGACCGACAGAATTTTAAAATCGATATTCCTATCATCTGTTTATAATAAGTTATCCTATAAGATTCTATTTACACAGTTGATTAAAAAACACTATAAAGAAAATAATCCATACTAATATTATAAATGCGAAAGTAACTCTGTCTGTCTGTCTGTCTGTTCCTCTTTCACGCCTAAACGGCTGAACGGATTTTGATGAAATTTGGTATGGTGATAGATGATAACCTAGAAATGGTCATAGGCTATAAATAATCACGCCATCGTTCTTAGGGGGTAGGCAGTAGGCAGATAACTAAATTGAGTTAGTGATTTTTTGTGCTTATCCGGTATCTATGAGAATCGGCCAACATCTATTTTTCATCCCCCTAAATGTTAGGGGTGACCCACCCCCAAAAATTATTTTTTAATTTTTTGACATTTTATTATTTATATGGCAGAACAACGTTTGCCGGGTCAGCTAGTTATTAAATATATAAACGGAAAGCGAAACTAATGTTACTGGATTTTATACATTCTTAATTATTTTAGGATATGACATTCCGTGAATTTGAAACTGCGTGTGAACAAAGTGGTGCCTGTAATCATTTGAGTGGTTTGCAACGAACGCGATGTGTCAGAGAATGTGTGTCGCCTTCGTGTTTCAGAGAACTTTACCAAGAGGATCCGGTATGCTACAATATTTTATTCCTTCAAAGTTATTTGCCGTTTTTTAATATCGTTGAATTTGTATAGCAATATTGTAACTGAGCGTATTTTTGATGTGAAATATTTATTAGCGCGCCTTAGCAGTATAATCGGCTAGTTTGCCGATAAGGCAAACGGCATGATGCTCTGAGGCCATCATGCCTAGCCTATTTTGTAATAAAACACACAGTAGAGACCGAATTTGAAACATCGACTTAAGCGATCATAAAACGCATATTACGAATGCGTTACCAACTGCGCCAATGATTTCACATTGCTGTATTCGAAAATATAGAATTTAATGTTTACAACATTTATGTTTGCGACGCTTACGACGAACGGTAGATACACACTAAGCACAGAATTTTTTAATAGTTTTCACTTTATTTCTATTAATTTTTACTAATTATAAGTTCTTATATTAACTTGAATGTTTCATATCTACCGGGCGTTCCGTGTCGGTCTATTTTTTAATATTAATAAATTTTGCTATTTACAGCTCGAAGAAGGTGAAATTGATGTAAGATTAAACTCTTTCAAAGGTTGCTTCACGCAACGAAGTAGTCGGACAAGAAATTGATTTTCCTCTACTATTATAGCCTCATCAGTCATAGGTGCGAACAAAGTAAATAAAATTCATCGAAAAATCAAATTTATGATTCTGGTACGATTCAAATTATTTTGAACAAATATATTTACATTAGTTATATGCAATAATTGATATTTTATTGATTGATTTCAGATTTCACAATGCGTAAACTTGGAAAATTCTTTACTAAAAATGATTGCGGTAAGAAAATATTAAGTGCATTCTTCTTACTGCCCTTATCCCACATTATATGGGGTCAACACAACATGTTCTCTTCTTCTACTCTCCTCTGTTAGGCGTCATCTCAACATTCACACCCTTTTTCACCATTATCATCTTTTACACAATTCATCAATCGTTTCTTTGGTCTAACTCTCGTCTTAAAAAGTTAAGTGCAATGAATGTTAATTATTTCTTTTGCTATATATTAGAAATAATTTCCAAAATTGGAAAATTATGAAAATAGAAGCAGATGAATACTGTAAGAAAGATAGCATTAAATGATGTTATGTTGCAATTTTTGAGGTTATTACTAACGGAAGATAGGCTTAAATTTCCCGCTTGACTGGGGGCGCATGCAAATACATATCCCGCCACCCGGTCATCTGGCAGTTAAAAAATACTGGAGGGGTTTTTTTGTGGGTACACCAGCAATGTGAGAATCTCTTGTCAACTGTGAGGGCGCATAGCATAGGAGTCTATTTCCATCTTATCAACAAAAAAGAATTGTTAAATTCTTGAAGTTAATTACTGTTTTTAAGAAAATAAATACAGAAAAAGTAAACAGTATTTGTTTAATTTTCTTCAAACTCAAATTTAATTTAATCATCACGTAACTCAGTACGTAACACATTATTCAGTGACCAACATTTATTTTGCAGCAATTATTTCCTAAGTCTTTGGGAATTTATGAAGGGAATGTCGTAAATGAATTTTCTGTTACCACGAGAAAAAAACAAAAATATATCTATTTCCCTTTAATAATATATCTATTTATCTGACTATATAGCATCTAAAGTTGCAATGGCCTAATCGGCTCACACATCGAAATGCTTCGCAGTCAATGTTATGGTTACTAAACTAGTAATTTCAAGTTTATAATAACCGTAAAATTTCGTATATTGTACAATTTAATTAATCGAAGTGTGGCGTAAGGGAAATAAAAAACTCTTTCATTTCTAAATTTGCACAGGTATTAGGTAGTGGATTATAATATTTTTTTTTATTGTAGATAGGCGTACGTTTGACCGCGATCTCACCTGATGATAAGCGACGACGCGGTTGACGGTGTAACACGATTCCCTTTATGAAACCTGTTCACTCTCCTCTTGAAGACCTGAATTATAATGTTCGGGAAACAGACGCCGGCAAAGAATTCCACTCCTTGGCGGTTCGCATGACGAATGTGGAAGGAAAACGCTTTGTGCGGATAGGGGGCATGTCAACCTTAGATGAGTGGCGCGTTGCCGTACGTCTGGTTGTCCTGTGATGGAAGGGAGATGAGAGAGAATATGATTATATGATATGAATTTATTCCTTAGAATAATTTATACATATAAAATTTTAGTTTTAAAAGTTAAACGTTTTGCATATAGAGCCCATGTTCAAATTCATACACATTTCTTGTTCAAATATAAAATATATACTTTATTTGATTTAGGCAATATTTCAATAAAACCCTTATTAGATTTCTTTTTAGACATGTTATTATATTTGCTCACAAGTGACTTTAATCAAGAGAACAACAAAACAACAACACTTGCAGCGGCAGAAAAACTTTATTTTCAGATAATCAAAAACAGTTCACCACAAAACGTTTACAAAGACACCTATGAACTAAATTTATATCAACAGGAACTTTATATAGATTTATGTAATAGATAGACATTTATTAAATAAAACTTCACCTACATAAAATACGAGTATTGAATTAACAAAAATCTTTTATTTCTATATGAAACTATTTTAGTTTAACTGATCGTAACTTTGCAATAGTATTTAAAACATTACTTTAAATTTATTTCAAAATTATCTTATTAGATTGAATAGAACAGAATAGAATCTAAATAAATGTAAAGTCAATTTATTGTACATTAGAATAATGTTTGGAAAACGAGAACGCATTCTTGCCAGTTTGCTTATGGATTTTAACGGAGTGTATTATATTACATAAATGACATAAAAAAATTACAAAAGAGATGCTTCTTAAAACTTTTTCCATTTAAATGCTAAATGAGTCGGCTGATTGTATTGATATTCTGCCTTTACCATAAAAACCGATTATCAATTTCACTTCGTTTCAATTTAAACAATCTCGTTGAATCACAAACATTGGAGCTAGCTCTTCTTTGGAACATAATCATGTTCACCTGGATCCACAAGTTTTTTCTATAAATTACATCTTAGTTTTAAACCAATTTCACAAAATCTCTACATTTTAATTTTTTTAATTTACCGATTAGAAAGAGAAATTGTTTGTAATCGGTAAGTACTGGTTATTGGCAACACTAATTCTCCTAAAAAAAATTGTTCCACTTGCCATCGTGAGAAGCGGTCTAGTGCGAAATTTAAGCGAAATGGCTTCCTTGTGTAGACAAATCGTTAGAGCAAATGCATTTAGAAGTGCTCTTTTCCCTATTGCCAGGCGGGGTTTCGCCGACAAAAGTAAGAGAATATTATTTTTCTTCATAGGCCGTACTGACTCCTTGTCAATATTTTACGTTACGTAATGTAAAAAATGTACTTGGAATTTTTGTAATATAAATTAAGTTCATAAATATTTGTATTCTCCATAAAACATTGTCCAAAATTACTCAATTGGGTGTATAATCCGTAAATAGTAAACATTTTCTATTGTTATGTAAAGCATAATGTCAAAATGTCACGTTGTATTGATTTTTTCAAATTCCGATATTTCTATGTTATTTCCCTAAGTAATTATAAAAGTGCGTAAATAGACATATTTGTATGTCTTATAAGCGGACTCTGATTCAATATTACTGAAATCAGATTGAGCCTATTAAATTTTTTAATGATAATGTAGGTTATCTTATCAGAATATTCCTATTGATTGGTCCTTAGCCCTCATAATGCCAGACGCATTTGTAAAAGATCTATGTGGATATATAAAATGTTTTCTTTCCTTAAAATATTATATTTTCTTTAGCAAATTGTAGAAAAGAAGTTATTACTTAAATATAAAAAAATTGTACTCATTGGAAAATTGTTATTCTTATATCATAGCTTCTACAGGTTTGATCTCCATGCAATTTAATCCATGTACAAAACAACCACAACATTGCTTATTACAAGTAGTAGTGATTTGTCATAATAAATGCAATAAAAGATATTGTATAATATATTTTAATTTAATACTTTTTTAATCATACCTTCAAAAAACTACAAAAATATTTAATTATTTATAGTTGAAAGCATGTCTATATGAACCAAAGTCACCGACATAGCCCGGATGATTGCAAAACTGAAGTGGCAGTGGGCTGGGCACATAGCTCGAAGGACTGATGGCCGTTGGGGCAGAAAAGTCCTCGAATGGCGACCGCGTACCGGAAGACGCAATGTTGGTAGGCCCCCCACAAGATGGACCGATGATCTGGTCAAGATCGCCGGAATAGGTTGGATGAGGGCAGCGCAGGACCGATCATCATGGAGATCTTTGGGGGAGGCCTTTGTCCAGCAGTGGGCGTCTTCCGGCTGAAATGATGATGATGATGATGTCTATATTACTATATTTTTTACTATACTAGAATTCTAATCTATGACAATGCTAAAATATTGACTTAGATTCCAAATTGAAGGCTTAGGGAATGATCATAATATAATATTTAATAAAATGTAAGAATAATGTAAATTATCACTGTCTATGTTGTAGTCACGGATAGATTATGGGTTTTTGGATCTTGTAATCATGAGGTGATTTACCTCCTTGGTAGCTTTTGAAATATAAACTGCTGTAGACTGCCTGACTTCGATCGCTAGAAGCATTTTGCTCTCCTCATCGCAAAGTAGAGTTTACATTTCAACTGTCTACTTATAATTGTATTTATAGTAAATTTGTAGTTACAAACACTGTATTTAACCAAATTCTTAAAATTTCAGTGTTACCTGACCCCCTGGAACATGCAACTGGTCTGGAAAGGAAGGAACTTCTTGCCCTCCAGGCAGGCAATGATGATCCCTTCAACATGAAGGTATTGAATAAAGCTGCTGGCACCCGTGAAGACCCTACACTTGTACCATCCTGCTTTGATGCTCGTATTGTCGGTTGCATTTGTAAGTATATTAATATGATAAACACAACCCATAAATTCTGAAGTAACAGGAAATACATCATCAGTTTTTTTTTGTAGGATTCATAACTATTTTTTATAGTATATTGTAAATAAAATCTCGATGCATAGATCCAAAAAAATTATGTAATTTAGAGTTAAGGTTACCAAATTATGATTCTTGTACATAATTTTTATTATTAAAGTTGCAAGTTATGTGTTCAATAATGTTAATTATTTCTTTGTATAATATTGTATGAGGAAATCTAATTCATTGTGTAATAACTTGCAACCAATATTTTTTGACTGCATTTATCTAAAAAAGTAAAAAAATGGTATAAAATTATACTGGCCATTTACGGGGAGAGTAGCATGTCTAGACATGCTGCTTCAGATGTATCCCGGTATGAGGAGGATGCCCAAAAAGTATTGACTTCATGTTGTAAAGGGTTGTGACACTCACAAAGATCATGCAAACTGGGCAAGAATAAGTCTGAAAGCAGACCCCAGGCATTGCTAGGATGAGGATGACTAAATAAACACTTGAGTTTTAGTTATAATGAATAATGTTTCATATATTATCTATTGTTACAGGTGAAGAGCATGCCACATCCGTCACCTGGCTATGGTTACACAAGGTGAGGCTTATCGGTAAAAATCTAGTATTGTTTGGCAGGAGGAGAGGAGAGGGAGGGAGTGGGGTGTGAGGGCGGATTTACACCACAGACAATATACTAGTACTGAATTGATTGTCAATCGCACATTTTAACATTTAATTTTAACTTTATATGTCATTGAGGGGAGAATATACAATATTTATTATTTTCTCGAAATATATGCATTACCTTGTAATAAAAGTGGTACCATTATAATCAGGGACCCAATCTCTTCCAGTTTTAACCCCCATACAACTGCCAAACGATATTAGACCTAAGCCATTTTATCTATTATTATTTTATGTAGTAATAGAAAGAATTAAAACTAAATTGGCAAGTGTTATAGTAAAAGTATATTTAACCTCAGACTGAAAACCAAATTTAGTAGTAATCATTAAAAAAATATAACATTACATATCACAAGAAAATTTCAAATTTCATGTATTGTATACAAGAGTGTGTCCAATTCACATACGACAGAAATGAAACTTTGGCATTTTTAGTTTTGAAAATGGCCACAAACTGTTGTTTAAATTAATACAAAATTTTATGAAAACCAGATATATTAACTACACGATATTATTGAAATATTCATGCTAGGGGTAGTACTGATAACTGATTGTTATTAAAACCACACTATATGCAGATTTTTCACTTACAATGCAATAAAAGAGATCAAATACAAGGTGTGGCTATACTAACAATTTACAAGATTGAAAACTCAAAAGTATTACTTGAGTGATGTTATTTTTATCAAAACCTTTATTAACCATAGTTGTGGTCATTACAAATTGGTTTTGTGTTTAATTCATACATTATCCTTATGCCGACAACAGCATATTCGCGGTGCCCCGTCACTGCCCGTTAGCCTGTTGTTGTTCAGTAGCTATAAAAAAATATTGTGCGTGCGTACAGAGTACACATGTCAGAAGTGAAACTTCTTTGGCAAACTAATTTAGTGAACTCTAGACGGCCATGAATCGGCGCCTTATAGATTTCTAGATAATAATAATATTATAAAGAGGAAAGATTTTATTGTTTGCATTGAACAGGCTCCGATACTACTGAACCCATTTGTAAAATTCTTTTACTGTTGGAAAGCTACATTATCCCCGGATGACATAGGCTTTATTATATTTTCAAAAAAATTAGGTATCCATACTACAACTCCAATAATGTAACCCAAGGTGTAAAAAAATTACCTAAAATATTCTTTACATCGCGTGCGCTGCGAAAACTATTAATGATAGAATAAAATAATGTACTATTATGACTTTGCAGAACACATCATTATTTACAAAAAATATCGCGACAGCATATGTCTAACATATAGTTATGCCACAATAAGTGTCCTTTTATTTTAAAAATTTTATTGAAATGGCCCCGCTAGAAAAGGCTCTTTATTTGTATCTTGGTATTAATCCTTATCAAAATAAATTACTTCATATTCAAGACTGCTTCAATACCTTTATTTAACTTTTTGAATTATTCAATTCGGACAAGTTTAAAAATGTAAGTATTGAAAAACCGTTTCACATCTTCGTGACGCTAATTTGCGTTTCATCCATAATGTGACGATAATTTCCGTTTCATCCGTAAAAATTTTACCCTCATGCGCCCAAAGAAGTTTCACTTCAAAAATGCATAATATTAGTATGACTAAGATATGATGTCTGGTTTTAGATGTAAAAGTAATTAATTTTGTATTTAAATTTGAACACTAGTATGGAGTTTAATTATTTTTAGAACTTAGATTCTCCGTGCAGGAGTGGAGTAAGAATTGTAACCTTTAACTACTGCTACTAACCTCTTGCGGCCGGGGTCGGCCTGTCGTAAAAGCCGACAAAACAACCCTAGCTATGTGGTAGGGCCACAAACCCGTTTGGATGACAACCACCCTTGATCAATGAGTATTCCGCCATAATAACCTTGTGTTGTTTTCCGGTGTTAGTGACCCTGGTTCCTGTACACCCCTCCCCCCCCATGGGACAGCAGCGTCTTCGTGGTTACGCTTAAAATTAAGCAGGCCGTCAGCATGTCTGCTGTTCTGCGCCCCTCAGCAATAAAAGAAAAAAAAATTATATTAAAAAAATTCCCATTTCAGGATCAACCTCGCCGCTGCGACTGTGGACACTGGTACAAATTGGTTGAGAAGAGCCCTCTTTAAGCGCAATTTAGTTCAGCAGTAGTGATTAAACAACAAGCGCGTCGCACACATTCTTTGTTTATGGTTTCGCCATATAAAGAGGTGCGTTAGTTTTTTTGAACAACAAAACAATATATTAAATAATTATAAGCATACTAGTGTTTTATTCAATTGTTGCCTTTAATTTCATTTGTGTGTAAATGTTAAAAATATTGTACATGGGTTAGTAAATAAATAATTTAACAACACATGTAGTTTTCATGAAAACCTACATTTATATTCCTAATATGGAGGGAAGAGGTAAGAAGAGAAGAGAATTATATTGGGGAAAACTTGAAAGTGTCCAGCTGTATGCTTAAAGTATAATTCGAAAACCCGCTAGAGTGGCGCTAGTCAGCGGTGTAGCGTGGGTGACGGCCGCCCGGGGCGGAAGACAATTTCGCCGCCCTTTTATTTAGGTATTTCAATGCATTAATCATACCATCATTAGGCCTGTCCTTTTATACGGCTGTGAAGCGTGGCCGGTGTTATAGCGACACAAGCAGGAGCTGCGGGGGATGTGTGGAGTGAAAGAGAAGGACCGCGTTAGGAACTCCCGCATTCGCGGTAGTCTTCATGTCCGTGACATTGCGGATAAATTACAAGAGTGTCGGCACCGTTGGTCCGGTTGCCGTAAAACGGCAACCGGATGCTTACGTGGGTAGCAAATGTCTGGCCATGTCGCCTCCGCCGGGCCCCGGCAGGAGGGGTAGACCCAAAAAGTGCCGGCTTGACGTAAAGGGTGATATGCGTGCCAATGGGCTCACTACCAGGGATGCTGAAAACCGTGCGAAGTGGAGAAGAAAAGTCGGAAAGCGCACCCCGGGCGCCGAAGCGAGAGTTTGGGCTGCAACCGGGATTTAACACAAAGATGATGACGAATGCATTAAGTATACTATATCTATACTAATAAAGGGTCTTTCAACAAGGACGGGTCGATGTTGAAATTAAATAAAACGAGCTGTATGTGAGAAATGAAATTAAAGAAATTATTTTTTTATTTGAAAGGCCAATTTATGCCATTATTCATGAAATATGACATCATTTAAATGTCCACCGCGGCTTCGAACGGTGGCACGGATCCGAGAGGTCCAATTTTTAATTACTCTACTGCATAGATCCGGCTGAATCTGTGCGAAGGCCTGCGTTATGTTGACTTTCAGGGCATCGGTTGATTGCGGATTATTGGCATAGACCTGCGACTTGAGAAAACCCCACAAGAAAAAGTCTAGCGGGGTCAAATCGCATGATCTTGGTGGACAATTCACATCACCTCTGCGAGAGATAACCCTACCCTCGAACCGTTCATGCAGAATGTCCATTGTGTCGCTCGCTGTGTGGCACGTAGCGCCGTCTTATTGGAACCACATGTTTTCTACGTCCGTATCGTTCAATTCAGGCCAAAAGAAATTGTTTATCATTGATTTGTAGCGCTCGCCGTTGACAGTAATGCCCTCGCCATCATCGTTTTCGAAGAAGTACGGACCAATGACCCCGCCGGACCAAAATCTGCACTAAACAGTAACTTTTTGTGGATGCATTATTACCTCATGTGGGTTGTGGTCGTCCCATATATGGCAATTTTGCTTATTAACAAAACCATGCATCCAAAAATGCGCCTCGTCGCTAAAGATCCTGGGTCCTCTTCCAAACCTTTCTGTAGCCCAGTCAGCGAACAAACGGCGTTGTCTATGGTCATTCACTTTGAGCTACTGAGCCAGTTGGATCTTGTACGGGTGTAGGTCCAAGTCCTGACGCAAAATTGAAGTTTGAACGCTAAGTTGAAGTCTGCGAAAGGCTGAGTTCTTGTGCATGGCGAGAAATCGACTGCCTCGGATTCTCCTGCACACTCTCACGGACAGCAGCGATGTTCTCGGCCGATCTGGCGTTCCTTTGACGTAAGGGTGTTGGTTGGTTGTTTACCGAACCAGTCGTCTCGAATTTGGTCACCAAACGTTGAAGAGTCGACTTTGAAGGGCCACCGCGTCTGCCGTAAAATGGTTAAATATTTATATTATTTATTGTGTAATTTTGCCGCCCCCACTATGTTACTGGCGCTAGTGCAGCTACAGTTTATGCAATGAATGCAGCTCTTTATGACGAATTGAAGTATCCCATTCTAATAACTTTATAGTCGTGTTCCCCAAAAATGTACACGGGTACGATTGTGGCGCTGCTCTAATACATTTTGATGGACACTAAACATGCAGAGAAGATTCTCTTTTCCTCATAATGGTGGAGATCGATAACTATAAGCTCGATAGCAATAATTTTATTTAAAAAATATATAAAATCATTGCTATTTTATATAAAGTATCATTTTATATATAAAATATCATTGCTCGATAGGAAAACCCTGCCAGTGCAATGCCACTTCATTTATAGGTTCGATAAAATACATACTAGAATACTGAGCTTATGAACCTGGATAACTATAGTTAAAATAGTTTATAACTTGTATTTATCATACTTGAAATAATTCTAATATGAAGAAGCGTTGTTTAAAATTAATAATGTGGTCCCACCATTGCACCTTAAATAATCACAGAACAATTTTACTCCTAACGGAGCCTTAAATCCACGAAAAAGGAAACTGTGCTAAATGCCGTATTGATTGTATTCGATTAAATTAAATGGAAGCTAATAATCGACTAAATTGAGCACATTGAAAAGTAGAAAAAATTAAAATGTCAAATATTTTCTTGAAAAGAAATGTGCGATGTTTATTGCAAAACTGTATATTTTCCTTTTTATTCAAGATTTCTAATAAAAGTAGAGGAAAAATTATATTAAATTCCAAATATGCCACGGTCTAGTAAGTACATACTTTTTAATATGTTTTCGCCGGATGGTATAATGATTGTTGTAGTCTAAAGATTTGAATTACTCTCTTGTAAACGAGAAAAATATTATATTTATCTACGCGACACTATACATCCAAGTTAAATATGGTTGTAAAATGTATACCTGTGTTGTTTTAATCTTCCAGACAACTAAAAATCCCAATTCTATAGATTAAGGTTTTTAATCATAATACCTACATCAACCGAAGTGTTGTGTTAATCTTCATATAAGAAATTCAGGTTTAATACCATCATCTCTCCAATTAATAATTCCTTAGCTTGGCTCTTAGTTTATCTGTGCAGGGGCGGACAAAGAATACTAACCTCTGCAGCTGTAGTCAGCCTGTCGTAAAAGGCGACAAAACAACCCACCCTAGCTACGTGGTAGGGCCTCAAGCCCCTCTGGATGGCGACCACATTTGGTCTTAAGTATGCCAACATAATAACCTTGTGTTGTGTTCCGGAATTAGTGACCCAAGTTCCTATACTCTTATGGGACAGCAGCGTATTCACGATGTCACTGGCGTTACAAACACCCATAGGCGACGGTAACTGCTAAATTCTAAGTGCGCCGTCAGCCTGTCTGCTGTCCTACATCAATAAAAAAATAACTTATACATGATATAGTATAATATATTCTATATCGCCCTGTCATAAATTGAAATAATAATGCAAATACAGTGATGTGTTAACTGGTTACCAACGTTTGGGTATGAAAAGGCAAGTTACCTCATCACCGGTTAGCAAAGTGTGGTGCCACAATAGCATCAATGTAAGTTTTACGGAATTTCTACTCAGCATACTTTGATTTGTCTCTAAAATCTGCATCCATATCACACTGTACTGTACTGCACTAGCACCATTCTGGTGGTTTATATGGCTTAACTCCTCGGCTAAGGCTCTTCCGCAAAATGTGTACGGAATACTGTTCTACTAAAGCAAGCATATCGTCGGCTTAATTATCAGAATGCCTAACTCCACAAAATATTGAAATAAGACTTAAATTTAACTAGATGGCTAGTGGAGTATTATGAAGCCTATCTATTGGGTTACTTTGTATATTCTACAAAATATGGCTTATTTGTTACGAGTGACAGTGTTATGAGTAAAATAATTCCCATGCATAGCAAACACAAAGTTAAGTTTTTATTAGTTCCTGTAAAGTTTATCCAAATGGAGTTATGCATTCTGATAATTAAGCCTATATAAATGGATCTTTAAATAAGTTTCAATTGTGTATTATCCACAATTGTGTATGGCCACTGCTTTAGGCCAAGCCGAACTGTCTTGGACTGTTAATGTGACTAATAAATATATTTTCAGGTTATTGGAAATTGTTTAATGTGGCAAGTGGATTCCAAGAGGATTGCAATGAGTTGATAAGACGGTGTACACAAGTAAAAAAGCTAAGTTATGAAAAATTCTGTAATATATGGAGGGAAATGAATTTTGCTTGTATTTTTTAGTAAGTTTTACTAGTAACCAAATATTTTATAACATATATTTAGGGAGCATTTGACATATATTTTTAAGATTTTTATCTTATTTAAAATAATCAATACAGCAGCAGGCACATGGTATGGCCCCAAGCCTGTCTCGATGGTAATCACCCCTGGTGTATAAGTCACCATAATAACCCTGTGTTGTGTTCTGGCATTAATGATCCCGGTTTCTGTACCCCTATAGGACAGCAGCGTGTGCGCGATGCCCATAGTGTCGCAAACATCCATAGACGACAGTAACTGGGTAACTGCTTACTACTAAGTGTGTCGTCAGCCTGTCTGCTGTCCCTCAGTAATAAAAAAAAGCCATTATTGTGCCGTTGGGCTTCCTATTCTAGAATAAAAAAATAAGTATTTTATATCTTTTTCCTGCCCTTATTGCATTAATAAAAAAACATTGCTTTAAGAAAGTTGTTGCTACATCATAATATGTTTTATCCTCCATACTAGTTAGAAACTGTGCCACGGCAAGACAATCCCATCCCTTATTTACAATTACCCTCACCTTTTATAATAATTACACAGATATTATATGAAAGTCTTATGTTTTCTAGCGACTTATACTTCTTAATGCCAGATGCTTAATATAGCCAATTGGACAGAAAATAATATAAGAAGTATATCTTTGTGTGTAGGGCTGAAGTCTTTAAAAGACGACAAAAACCCTAGCTAGGTGGCAACCACCCTTGGTTTTAAAACATGTCTGTAACAACTGCTATGCTACAACCTACTATCGGGCTCTATACACTACATTTGAATATCACTCGAAAAAGTGCGATATTACCTTTCGAGAATATTGACAACCCCCTCCTCCCTGTGACCAAGCGTGGTATTTTACCTCCTTCCCCTCTCTGAACGGGTATATTCCCTAATGTGTGTGTAACTCACTCACATGAGGATCAATGCGTCGTGTATAATCTCACTTCCAAAATGAACTTCTTCTTTGATCGCAGCTCACTTTAAACCATCCGTGGCAATCAATTGCTATGTATAGTAAATTTTGTCCATGCAGGGGCGGAGAAAGAATACTAACCTCTGCGGCCGGGGTCAGCCTGTCGTAAAAGGCGACATAACAACCCACCCTAGCTACATGGCAGGGCCTCAAACCCGTTGAGATGGTGACCACCTTTGGTTTTAAGTATGCCGGCATAATAACCTTGTGTTGTGTTCCGGCATTAGTGACCCAAGTTCCTGTACCTTTATGGGACAGCAGCGTGTTTGGGATGCCACTGGCGTCACAAACACCCATAGGCGACGGTAACTGCTAAATTCTAAGCAGGGCCGTCAGCCTGTCTGCTGTTCTACAGCCATAAAAATAAAAATAAAAAAATACAATTAATCATAATTGATATTGCAGTAGTAATAATTCGGGCGCGGAGATTGCTGAATTTACAGATGAAGTGTTACTAATAGCCAAATCATTTATGTTTGCAAGTACGATTAATTTTGAGGTAAGTACTTTCTTATTTATTGGTGTTGAAGACATTACATAGCCATGATATTCACCTTATTAATCCTTAACGCTTCGGATATTTTTATTTTTCTTGGCAATTGGCTCCAACGAAGTGGAGAGAACGGAGCCAAAGGAGCGCTAAGGGTTCAATTTCAGTTTAACTGTAATCAGTGATCAATAAAATAATACCGTATTTTTTTCTTTGAGAATAAAGAACATCAGACTCGTGGATTGTCCACATTGGAAACTCTTAATATTGTTTATAATCTCTTAGATTCATTCTCTTTCTCTTTATATATTTTTCCAAAATCCGCAGTCTACATGATATTTGATTTGAAAATCAATTAATACCTATTGTAAAAATTAATATAAAAATATGTATATATTTATAAGGAGTTTGCATAATAATCTTCCTGCCCTTATCCCAAACTATGTGGAGTCGGCACAAGATGTCCTGTTCTTCCACCTCCTCTATTAACTGTCATCTGAATATTCACACCTTTTTTAACCATAT
Source organism: Malacosoma neustria (assembly GCA_963693495.1). Taxonomy (NCBI): domain Eukaryota; kingdom Metazoa; phylum Arthropoda; class Insecta; order Lepidoptera; family Lasiocampidae; genus Malacosoma; species Malacosoma neustria. Next base: position 9,682,315 of record OY856394.1, read on the forward strand.
CATCTTTTAAATAATCCATCCGTCTTTTCTTTGGTCTTCCCCTCCTCTTGTATCCATTCACCCTCATTTCTACATGATTGTTACATGACACTCCTCTCTTGGCATTATTTTTTTTTTCTTTATTGCTGTAAGACTGCAGACAGGCTGACGGCCTGCTTAGAATTTAAGTTACCGTCGCCTATGGGTGTTTGCTACGTCAGTGGCATTGCGAATACGCTGCTGTTCCATAAGGGTACAGGAACTTGGGTCACTAATGCCGGAATACAACACAAGGTTATTATGGCGGCATACTTAAGATTAAAGGTGGTCGCCATCCAGACGGACTTGAGGCCCTACCACGTAGACAGGGTGGGTTGTTTTGTCGCCTTTTACGACAGGCTGACGCCGTCCGCAGGGGTTAGTATTCTTTCCCCTGCACGTATGTTTATACGATAAATACTTATTATCCACTTACTATTAGATGGGACGTCAACCTGTCTACTGCTGTTCCATTGTATTCATATTCACCATTCCAGGGGTTCGATTACCGTCTCGTGTTTGAGTGTTTATAATATTTATATATGTATAATATGTATTTATTTACAAAAGTATACAGGGTGATTTTGACAAACCCATCCAAATTCACACAGAAGAATCTTTAGTAAAAGTTATGAGAAACATGTATTTTAGTTTTGTATCACATAGTACAAAAATGTTGAGTAATCAGCATCACAAAGTCTTTCAAAGAACTCGCAATTTACATAATACGGCGCTAGAGTGTCAATGACCTCTCCATCTGACCCAGTAAAAGGCCGAGGACGGTGGCATTGTACCGGGCGAGCGAATATGCACTACTCATTGACGCGGGAGAGACAGGTAATAACAGGTTAACGTACGAAGGTTGCACCATAGGACTATTCTGTACTATTGAATTAATGATCATACATGAAATATTTTATTTTGAAAATTTTACATACAATTTTTTTTGCAAAAATGGGTTCCTTAAATGATGTTTAGTGTGTAAAAAAAGTTTGGACGGGTTTGTCAAGTCAACCTGTATATAGTATTTTAGTTGTCTTAGTACCTACAACACAAGTGCTTCAACTTAGTTTGGGACTAGATGGCGTTGTGTGAAATGTCCCAATATATTTATTATTTATAAATATATTATTATTATTGTAATAAAAAAAAAACAATAACTTCTTTTCGTTTAAATCTTAAATCACTTTTGTTACAGGAATCAGTGGCTGGCGTATTCCTTGTATACGCAATATTGAACCTTCAGCCGTTCGCCGGATTCTCGCCCCTAAAATTAATACAGGAAGATGTCGAATATATACAGCATATTGAGAATATAGCCCGTTCGCAACGGCGGTACGATGTATTGTATATATTGGGATCGATATTGATAAAAGGGCCCTGTCAGTACCACGTTGCGGCAAGGGAGAGGGGTCTTGAAGCAAATATTAGGAAATATCTAGAAGGTAGGATGAACATACACATAACATTTTCTTCTTCTTCTTCTACTCTCCTCTGTCAGCCGTCATCTCAACATTCACACCATACACCACTTTTTCGCTATATCATCTTTGATCATGACCTTTCACATCATATGGCTAAACTACTACTATAATCTGTTAATTTTAAGTTTTTCAACCACTGGTGGTTTAGCATTCGCATCTCCGCAACCCCCTTCACCCCTCCCCTTTGTAGCCCGGCATTCCGATTCATACAATACGACAAGTCTTATGTCGGACTTATCCGCCTTTTTTAAAATTTATATTTGTAAACCGTTGTGACTAGTTTACTTTTCTGTTTAGTTTTTACGAGTTGGTAATGCTTTTCTCACATCCACTTCTACCTCTATGGAATAGCAACATGTTCGCGGTGCCTCTGGCTTCGCAAACACCTATAGGCGATGGGTACTGCTTACTGTTGTCTGGTGTTCCTCAATAATTAAAAAAAATCCCGTTTGGGAAATGTGGTGGCATGGTATTGTGGAACTCGTGTAATGTGTTCATATGCCTGAAGGCGCCGCACGTCACTGGTATGTCCAATAAAGCCATCCCGATGTCCATTTGTACGTCTAAGCAGCAGTTGCGTAGCGTGGACTAACATAGACGTGGGCGAAGTCGCATCCGCGAGGCACCTTTTCTTTGGTTCCCAAGATCTACCCAATAAATCTTTCTTACAAAACATGTTTGGTCACGAAAAACCTACCCATAATAGTGAAAAATACGCAGTGGGAGAATATTTAAAGGCAATTTGAAAAATGTTTTATGTATTTTGTAACTTGAGTGATTTAATTTTTTACAAAATTCTTCGCCTTTTGCTCTACAGAAGTCCTTTAGTAGCCAGTCTACAGTGACACGTGTAGCTAATCTTTTATAGGTTCTTATTTAATTTAAAAATAAACGAGGATTTTTATGTATTTTAAGTATAAAGTTTATGAAATATTTATTATTTATTTATGTATATCATTATATTTTATTAATTACATAGTTATAATATTAGTTAATTAAATTTACTCGGGTTGTTTTTATACCTACAGAATAAAGGAAAGGTTTGCACTGAAAATCAGCGTTGTGTCGGATACGATTCCGATACAGCAACATGCTGAGTGCAAGCCTTGTTTGCTGAAAAAGCGGCGTACAAAAAATTTTAAGTCTGGTGGCATCGCATTTAACAAGATCTCGCGAGGCCCCTCTAAGTGCGAAGCCGTGGGCGAGGGCCCACTTCATCCACACCTAGCTACGCCACTGCTGGGCAAGATGTCTGCCCTGCTGACTGGCATCAGGTCGCTTTCTCAGCACTACTATAAATCGATAATAAATAAGCATAATTTCTTACTGAAATTATATTTACTACCATAAAACATGATGGTTATTAGACAATATTTTTAAAGGTAGAGGCAAATTGCTTATCCGATAGCAGGTGGTCACCATCGCCTATAGACGTCACAGCCAACAACTGACGGCCCAAAGAAATTATATAATGCCTTTAAAAAAAACATATCATACTGCGATGAGAAAACCTTAGCCGCTAGCTCATTCCAAATTGATAGATTACGTAACACAAACGTTTTTTAGAATCTTTGTACAAGAAAGTAGACAGAATCCCCATCCAGGAAATGGGGATTATTAGACAATATATTGAATGATTGATGTATTTTGTTATATGGTTGTAATAATAATAATTATTATTTTCGAACAGAGGACTACAAAGATCCCGTCTATACTTCAAAGGGAGTTTTCAGCAGGCAAAGAGGGGAATTAGAGTTAATGGGGGAATTAAAGGTCCTCAGTACACAATACGCGAACTTAAAGAAAAAATTAAATGGTAAGGATTTATCCAGCTTGAAGGACCAAAATTTAGATGTAACATTAATATTAAAATACTTGACATGATAGAATAAAAACAGCAGAACTCTACTGTAATGTATGTAGGTACCCACAGAATAAATTCCTTCGATACAATTGTAACTGTGGGTAGCTGTGACCTTTTTCCCGCGATTACACAAGTACGCAACTAGACCTGTTTTATTGTAATAGTGACCTCAAGTAGCAAGTCCTATATCTTTTATCAACAAATTTTGAGGAAGAACAAAATAATTTAAAAAATACACAATTCTGGTCCAATAGGGGATTTATTATACTTTGACAGTTCAAGGGCACTAACTAAGTCTGATGTCGATCACAGTAAAAGGCTACTTGATTTTAAATTCATGTATAGTTTACACTAGGGTTTATATTACGAATAATAATTACAGCGATAATTGCGCGCTAGGTTAACGTGCACTCTGGATACATAACACAAGCGTTTTAGTTTAGTATCGCATAGTACAAAAATGTTGAGTAATCAGCATCACAAAGTCATTCAAAGAACTCGCAATTTACATAATACGGCGATAGAGTGTGAATGACCTCGCCATCTAACCTAGTAAAAGGCCGAGGACGGCGGCATTGCACCGGGCGAGCGAATACGCACTACTCATTTACACCCGCGGTGTGACAGAAACAGGTAATAACAGGTTAACGTTCACTGTTTGCACCATATGCTTATTCTGTACGATTGAATTAATTATCCTATATGAAATATTTTATGGTGAAAATTTGACATACAATTTTTTTTTGCAAAAAATGGGTTCCTTAAATGATGTTTAGTGCGTAAAAAAATTTGGACGGGTTTGTCAAAGTCACTCTGTATATAATATATATTTATTTATTTATTTACAAGAATTTTTCTTACATATGATATACTGGTTGATCCGGTAAACGTTGTTATGTCACATAAACAAATACGTTTTGTATAAGATTTCCATAAAATCCGTTCTTAGTGAGCAAAATGAGTGACTATGCTAAATTCCAAGTCATTTAATGTTTTTTTTTTGTCTAGATTCGGGCAACCTGAACGCCAGTCTGAAGTACACGAACGACAGTATCCCCCAGAAGCTGGAAACGTCCTTGAAGAACATCATATTCGGAACAGATAAACAGAGTGTTCCAGAAAAAACATACGCATGTGGGTATAATTATAATGAGCTATTTGGTAATAACAAATTGATCCTTATATCAAAATAAATACTTTTATTGCATCTGGTACATATATAAAGTAGATAAACTGTCTTTTACACTACATCATTTGGACAAATATTTGAATAGTTATGACGATAAACAACCGAGTGCGCGACATTATGGTGCGGTCCGGTGGCGGGTGAATGTGACGGGCGCGCGGGCGGTGGAACGACTGCGGGCGGGGTGGGGGAAGAGGGCTCATCGCTGAGTGCGCGACATTGGGTGGGCCGTTCGCCTGTCTGCTGAACTCCGGATAAAGAAAACAATGTTGTACAAAATGACAGTATAATTCTAAACAGTGTTACACAGTTTATAGACATGTGTCTTAGATAGGACGAGATGGTTCAATGACGACCGCACGCGCCGCTCGCCGAGAGAGAACTGGACTGAAGTCACACATCACACAAGTCTATGGCGGGTGCGTAACTAACTCCATCGAGTGCCACCAGGTGGCTCTGGTGTTCCGGGAACGGGTGCTTTGCAACTATTGCCATTATGTGACGCCATCACATCGGAAAAGAGTCATTTCACGACATATAGATAGATTAAAAAAGAATAATATGTATAATTGGTATATATATCACTTGTCTAGTGCAGAGGCGGAGAGAGAGTACTGACCTCTGCGGCCGGGCTCGGCCTTACGTAAAAGGTGACAAAACAACCCACCCTAGGTACGTGGTAGGGCCCCAAGCCCGTCTGGATGGCGACCACTTTTGGTCTTAAGTATGCCGCCGTAATAACTTTGTGTTGTGTTCCGGCATTAGTGACCCAAGTTCCTGTACCTTTATGGTACAGCTACGTGTTCGCGATGCCACTGGCGTTGCAAACACCCATAGGCGACGGCAATTGCTAAATTATAAGGGGATCGTCAGCCTCTCTGTTGTCCTAAAGCAATAGAAAAAAATTGTTTCCATAACACAAGCGCTCTTCTGCTCTTTTTTGAGACTAGACGGCGTTGATGATTGTCACAGTATTTAAAATTAAAGAAGTATAATAATAAAAAAAAATATACAGTACTTATGCTACCGGCACGCTATGATGGCCGTTTTGACGTTGTCCACTCCATGATGTTTCGTATTAATTAAAACTAAATGAGCCGTCACGGGACGCCTGGCAGATGTAAAACATTATGCAGAAAAGAACAGATTGTGATGGAACTAAATATGTCTTATTGATAAAATAAAATATTACTATTTTTTTTCTAGATAACGATGACTATTTATTGAATAAACATTTATTTTCATTAAATACAAATAACGCCGGATCGAGTGGGAGAGAATCGCACAGTCGATTGCGCCGCCACACCGTACACACTACTGCATATAGACTGTATATATATATACCATCATATAGCGGTATGCGGCATGCGTCGCCACGCATTAGTGAGCTAAGTTCCAGTGCACCTGGACCATCACCAGTACAGCAGCGTGTTAGCGGTGCCCATGGCGTCGCAAATATTTATAGACAACGGTAACTGCTTACTTTTAAGTGGTCTGTAAGTCTGGTAGTTTTTAAATTGTATAAAGTGCTTGTGGCTTATATCAATCACCATCACGAAGCCAATTAAACTACTATTCTTGTTATTCCAGGGTCAGATTCGCCAGGCTCCAAGCTAGTGTCTGTCAATAATATGGCTTCGATAAAACAAAGGGCCATGAAGACAACTATTCAACCCATCAGACATCTTACTGGATTGGAAGAGAGGTAGATTATGTCCTTGGAATTCAATTATTATCACAATTCATTCTAGCCTATAATGTCATTATTGGCTTTGAGACTCACCTACAGGGAATTGACAGCATACATGCTAGCTAATAAGTGGTAGGATTCCATGTCCGCCTGAACCACCATCCCTGATTTCTAAGCATAACTTTATAATAACCTCGTGTTGTGTTCAGGCATAGGTAACTCAGGTTCTAGTTCTCCTACGTGGCCGGTATCGTGTCAACGGTGCTCCTTGCGTCGCAAACACCCATAGGCGACGGTAAATGATTACTATTAAGTTAATCGTCAGCCTGTTTGCTGTTCCACAGCTCTAAAAAGTATTATGATTGATTTTTTTTATGCTGCTCATCTATCGTACTAGAAAATATAAACAATACTATTATTTTACCAATTTTTTATATTTTTTAGGAGAATAAAAAATGAACCAAAGAGTAGAACAAGAAAAATCCAACCCAAGAAGGGTGTTCAGACTAGGGCACAAAAATCGGCTTCAAAATATACTGTAAGTAGCGAAGAAAGTGACAGTCAAATATCACTACATGACAGTGACAGTGATGGCAATAGTGATATAAATGAAACTGGTTCGATAGAATCATCCCCGCCAAGATCTAAACTACAAACTAAAGATACTTCAAAGCGAAATAAAGCACCCTCAAGAATAGTTTATAATACTGAAGACAGTGGCAGTGAAATGCATAGTGATAACAGTGACAGTGTAACAGCTGGTAATAGTGGTGAAACCAGTACTAGTGAATACATAATATCTGGTAATAGTGACACTGTTAACCTAGAAGTGCAAACAAGAACGTTACCCCTTTTAATAACAGCATCAAATGAGAGGAATTACGAAATAGAGATTATAGATCAGTGTGATTTAGAAAATCTTGAAAGCAATAATACACATAATACAGAGGTAGTGCCAAACTCTGTACAGGGAAGTAATGTAACAGACAAAAATGCAGGTAATAGTGGTAAAGATGCCGGTGAATCGTCACAGAAAGTACTAAATATACCTAGGAGAAGGGAGAAAAGGGACTACAAAAATCCTAAAATAGCATCCACATTCCAACGTATGGGATTATTGGATATGGTGAAAGTAATGAAAAAGGAGAAACAATGAAGCTACGGCCTTCTGAAACGGAAGTCAATGTTAACTATGAAGTTTTGATTACAAGTTTCCAGGTATGATAGATAGACTTGTGAAGTATTTATTCAAATCGTTGTCTAGAGTATTTTTATTATTAATCTGTATAAGGAAAGTAATCGTACCACCATAAATCCTTTTTGGAGACGAGCAGCTCTGAATAGAGCACATTGGCTTGAGCTGGAGGTGGCCTTTGCCAAAAGGCAGAGATTTAATCTAATATAAAAATAATAATGGCTTATCATTATTAATTCATCAATATGTTTTCCAACTTAAAAAAGAAAGGAAAAAATATTTGGCTGATATTTCTCTTTATTAATGCAGCGCTTTCCGTGAGACACCTAAAGTGCAGCATGTATATATATGATGGAAGGACATCCGCGTTGTTGTTCCCAGAGAGATTTAGCTATCCTGTGGGCTTCGTAGGTAGTGTCAGATGAAGAATCACACTATAATTCCAAACAGCTTATAGACAAGTATCTTAGATGGGACACGAGATGGCTCAGTGACGACCGTACGCTCGCACACTCACCAAGAGAGTACTGAAATCACACGTCGGGTGCCTGGCCACGGTAAGTCCCCCACAATGAGGGCAATGACGGAGTAACACGTCGGGCCGTCCGGCCACGGGAAGCTCCCCCGCAACGTGTTCGCTTGTTACGGCGCACCGGAGACGAGCAACTGAACGATAAACACTGCGAGCCATATTTGAATGTAGCTCAAAAAAGAGTGGATTTCCTTTAGAGGATATCTTCCTTGTGATTAAGCGTGGTATTTTGTAGACCTCTTTTCCCTCCTGAATAGTCACACAGTATATATTCCCTTATTTCTTGTAGTTCTTTCCTTAGGACAAAGTTATGTAACGAAATAGAACCTGAGCAAGTTGCTTGCAATATCTCTAAGCTCTTATTCCAAGGTATACAGGTATATACAACTGAATAGAAATGCTTATTAAAAATAAGTATTATATTAGCATATAAGCATAGTATTAACTCATTCCTTTTAATATAAATTCTCGCTATCAATTTTGTGTAAATTGTATGGGATAATAAAATTATATTGTGTAGACTTGGCTTTAAATTAAATGATAAATCCTGGCCTTATTTGCACTATCATCATCAGCCTTATGTAGCCCATTAGATATAGACCTTGCCAAGATAATGTTATAACACCCGGCACTCCTATTTTATCATCCAATCATCAGCTACTTTTGTAAGATTTAATAAACTGAAAGTTTTGAACTACATTTGCCAAGATGCAGTCTCCATTACTGACTTTTTCATAAAAGCCCAGTTTAAGCAATTACCGTCGCTTATGGATGTTTGCGACGCCAGAGGCACCGCTAATACGGCTGTCTGCGTAGGGAAACTGGAACCAGGGTCAAGATATCCCAACGCCACTTCAGTTGCAGTTCGCTTCATGAAACACGTGGCTGATTTTAGATGTCCTCATTTAAGATCTAGGGAGTTCTTAAAAAAGTAGTATTAAAAAATAAAACCAATTTCATACACATATTTATTTATGTAAATTAATTTCTTATATCATTTTGAATACTTCATTGAACTCTGTTAGGCCTAGACCAATGGCGGTTAACACGTCTCAGTCGCGATTTGTTCGTTATTTCTCAACTCTGTAATATTTAGTTAGATTTTAATAGAAATTTACATACATACATTTCGTCATAGTCGTAGAATAGTGACGTATCTGACATATATTAAACTTTACAGGGCAGCCATTGGAAAAATAATCATCATTTTACTATGCACTCCAATCAAATATCTGTCTTTACCGACAGATTCATTTGAAATCCAAAATACACATATAATTTTTTCTTTAATGTAGCAATTATTTCGTCTATGTAGTATCCAAGTATGGTAAAAATGTTATTCGTATTTTTTTCAAAACCGACATTATTCTACGCGCATGACGATTTACGAGGGTCACACTGAAAGTTTTTAGAACTGGTCACTTTTAAAGAATATAATAAAAAAATAAGTTTAAATTTTGAAAATAAAACTCTGCTAATATTATTGAGTACTAATTTCATTCATTTGTCTTTTGTTTTACGATTTGGCAGCAAATTGAAATTTGTCTGTGTCACGCCAGTATGAATTTAACGCGAGAAAATTTTCGTACTATGATTTTTTATGACTTTCGGTGTCATATAAGTCAACAAGAATGTTATGACAGACTTCGATTGTCCTTTCACGACGAAGCCCCTTCTCGGGCCACTGTTTATAATTTGTTTAATGAGTTTAAACGTGGTCGCACCAATCTCAACGATGCTCGGCGTGAGACGGCCTTCTACGGCGACGACTGAAGATAACATCAGTGTTGTGCGGTGTATGATAGAGACTGATCCAAGAGTAACCTATCAGCAGATTCGGACAAGCTTAGGCATCGGTATGACTCAAGTGCACAAAATCCTCCACAAACATTTAGCCGTTAGGAAGCTTTGTGCCCGGTTGATACCTCATTATTTGACCGAGGCCCAAAAACTCCGTCGTGTTGATTGGTGCCGTGAAATGATACAAAGATTTAACGGAGGTGACTCAAAAGCTGTGTTCGACATACTTACGGGTGACGAAAGCTGGATTTATTGCTATGATCCGGAAACCAAGACAATCTGCTCAGTGGGTGTTTTCTTCCGAGGAGTTGCCAACTAAATTGAAGAGAGGTCGAAGTGTAAGAAAAAAGATGGTGGCCTTATTCTTCGGAAGGACCGGTCATTATGCGACAATTGTTTTAGACGATCAAAAGTCAGTTACTGCAGAGTGGTATACTAACAAATTTTTGCCACTTGTCTTGGAAAAAGTTCGAGAGAAACGACCTCGCAGTAGGATCCTCCTTCACCACGACAACGCCTCCTCGCACACCGCCGGGCGAACGATCGACTATTTGGCGTCGTGAGACGTGGAATTGCTGGGTCACCCGCCATATAGCCCCGACCTCGCACCTTGCGATTTTTATTTATTCCCGAAAATAAAAGAAAAACTTCGAGGAAAACATTTTATGGACGCCAAGGAAGCAGTGGCTGCGTTCCAGAAGGCCATCGAAGAGACCCCTAAGGACGAGTGGGCAAAGTGCTTTTCTCGGTGGTTCTATCGAATGCAGCGATGTATTGATGTGAATGGAAACTATTTTGAAAAGATATAATAAAAATAATAACTTGCTAGTTTGCTCAGTTTTTGATTTTCTAAAAACTTTCAGTGTCACCTACGTATATATAACATAGTACTTTGGGAATATATTGTATGGATATGTAACATATAAGTACGGGTACTACGTGACCTATTATTGTAAATTTTTATCCCCCCTCCCTTATTTTGGTAACCATCTGCAGAAGACACTCCCGCTCTAGTTATCACATAGTAAATAATAAATACATTTAATAATTTTTAGCAAACATAAATTTAAAAAAAAATGGCTCATATTTGTCTTGATTAAAAGAGCGCTTGCCGCGTGACGTCAAAAAATGCATACATATAGTCAAAAGTAAAAACTAAAGTAATATTTAAATGTAGCTCGAAAAAGCGCGAGATTTCCATTAAAGATATTGACTACGTGACAAAATTTTACCCCATCCCTCTCCCTGTGCACAAGCTTGGTTTTTTAAGACCTACCCACCCCCGTTGGATTAGTCACGTAGTATGTGTATGTTTCCTTAAGGGTACTAAACAATTGATACATTTATATTTGTTAATTCCTTTTCAAAATCCAACCAAAGATACTATTGACTTGACAAAATGAGCATCAGATATAGGTGGGGTGACGAACGTGCTCAAATCACAATCAATAAGATTGCTAATTTAGTAATCACTTTAAGTTAATATTTATTAACTGCTCATATATTTTTTTGAAATTATAGACAGGGCAGGCCGTTTGTGTCAGGGTAATCAGCACTAAGATCTACACTATTTCCAGTTTAAAGATTACTTACTTATTAAAAAAAATTTATATTGACAACCACTGACAATAATACAATCGCTTCCGATCTGTATCAGAAAAAAAATTCAATAAATACATACATATTACAATTATTATATTAATAAAGAATGCTTTTCGCCCTCTTGTACTACTGTACAGTAGTATACTTACTTAAACCAAAATGTAAAATTGGTGTTATATGTAAGGGGACATCCATTAATTACGTGAGCTCAGAATGGGGGAGGGGGGGGGGGTCCAATGAAATCTCACCTCACCTTCAATAAATATAAAATATTACAGATATTAAAAAATATGTTTTTATCTGTTTTTTTACTTTGAATTTTATTTAATTTAAATAAATTAACTATAATATACCTGAACGGTTTATTATTTTCCCGAATAGTAAAAATAAATGTAGTTTAAAATATTTTAGCGCCAATCTCACGTAAAGAGAGGGGAGGGGGCGGGTCCAGGCAAATCTCACCTAAGGAGGGGGGGGGGGGGGGAGGAGTCTAAACAGATCGAAAAATAGCTCACGTAATTAATGGATTTCCCCTAATAATACTTAACTATAATTTTAATACATTAAAAAAATATTTTAACTATTCCTACATAAAACATTTAAACGGCAAGTCAAGCAATAAATAACTTATATAAAAAATAAAAATTTCTAGCACAATATTACCTATATATCCAGTATTTCATTTCAAGTGTTGGAAACAATGCATTTCAAAAACTTGGTGACCTTCAGTTTCAAAGGCAAAGTTCAATAATAATTTTTCGTTTTCGCCGACACATGAATTATTTTGTTAATCATTTACCTTCGATTGAGTGGGTACGGTCTCGCGGCCTGAATTACAGGTAGGATAAAAATATTTCTATGACGCAAATAGTGCAGAGCTACCAGGTGTACCGGAAAGTCATTACCGGTTTTATTAACAGATGTCGCTAGGCAATGTTAAAGTTTTAAGTATGCAATGTTATGATTTGACACATAAGCTATACATGTTATATTTTGCCAAAAAAACAGTCATAGATTTATCTCTTTGAAAATGTCAAGTTTTGTGCCTGAAAACGTTCATTTTACGACACGCGTTATTTATTTAATCAAAAGAAAAAAGTCGCTGAAATTCATGGTTTGCTAGTAGAAACTCACGGTAACCTTACAAACATGTGAGGCGTGGTTTTGAAAATTCAAGTGGTGATTTTGATGTGCTAAACAAAGAACGTTCAGTTAGACCGAAAAAGTTTAAAGATGCGAAACTGCAAAAGTTATTTCATGAAAACCCACCCCAAACTCAAAAACCACTGGCAGAAGCGTCAAATGTGTGGCCCAAGAAACGATTAGCAACCGATTACGAGCAATGGAGAAAATCCAAAAGATGGAAAGATGGGTGCCACATCAATTGAATGACAGCTAAATGAAAAATCGCAAAAATGTATGATTGGAAGTCATTTCTGCATTGAATAGTGAAGGGTGATGAAAAGTGGATTTATTTTGAAAACCCTAACTGTAAAATATCATGGCTATCACCTGGCGAAGCCGGCCCATCGACTCCAAGGTCAAATCGTTTTGGTCGCAAAACTGCAGTGTATTAGGAACTGTTGAAACCTGATGAAACAGTTAATAGTGATCGCTACCGACAACAAATGATCAATTTTAACCATGTATTGATCGAAAAACGTCCAGAATGGGCACGAGGACACGGTTAAGTGATTTTACAGTACGATAACGCGCCATCTCATAAGAAGAACCCGGTCAAGGAAGCGTTGAAAGTATTTGAATGGGACATGTCGCCGTATCTCCAGACCTTGCCCCGTCCGACTATCAATATTTTGCATCAATGGGACGCACCTGCAGAGCAGCACTTCGGCAATTTCGAATAAGTTAGGAAATGGCTCGCTGTTTGGTTACACTCAAAGGACAATGTTTTTGGGATGGCATCCATAAATTGCCTGAAAGACGGGCAAGATGTATAGAATCAAATGGCCAATACTTTGAATAAATACATTTTTACATTTTCTTCAAAATAACATAGTTTATTTTCGAAAAAATAGCGATAATCTTTCCGGTACGTCTGGTATTAATCAAGCTCGCTAGATTTGACAAATTCGGCTATTTTCTCAGGTAAAGTAAGCGTCACGGAAGATCGCAGACGCTCAGAGGAGCTCAGAAGCTTAGTCCTATAAATACGAAAACTTGCAAAACGTGGTCCAATAAATAATATACAGTATACCATTATCTCTGAACGTTAAAGCGACCTAGAAAAAGTAAAAGGAGAGATCTCGTCTCATTTCTTTATACGGACCTTTTCCTCAGCTTATACGCTACCTAACAATCATTCGAGACATGTACCGCAATTCCGTAGTTCGGACCGCTGTTCGTGATACGAAATCCTTCCCCACCACCGTCAGGGTACACCAGGGATCCGTCCTCAGTCCTTTTATGTTCAGCGTGATATTAGACGTTGTGGCAAACAGCATCACAGATGCACATGAGTGACCTCCAAGGGCTCCCTGTTTCTACGTAAGTTACTGATTACTGTGTTTTATGTGGAAAGATAAATCTTAGTCTTCTATTTAAACTATCACAATCTCAACAAGACTAACACGTATTTAAATTGTAATTTGTCTTATCTATGCCTTATATTATAAAATCGAAATTATTTGTACCTTATGTTATAGCGGATCTTCATAAAATATGGATTTTTTGAGTCACTTTGTGAGAAGATGCGAGATAATCTAGATGTGTCTTGAACTATCTAGATTCAAGAGGGTTCCCTCACCCATCTGGGTGAGGGAACCCTCTGTCAGACCGCAATCGCAGATGGAGTGATCACGGATTCTTAATTTAGCCACGAAAGATGGGGAACAGCAGTGACCAAGTCGAAGACGAATTATGGTAGAAACATATTCTTTGATATATTCTTATGATAGAAAACTCGGGTTTGGGACAAATCGTAGGTTGGTTGAAGGTTACCGTAATATTTTGCTATTGTGATACGAGACCTCTGCCATCTGACATTCCAAGATCAATTGAGGAGTAGCAAGGGCGCAAAGATCACGGCAGTAATATAACACAACATTGAGTAACTATGTAGGTAGTAGTTTGCTTGGAAGTGAAATTAAAAATATTTTTAAACCTGTTGAGGGTAGATTAAAATGATTTTAACATATGAATGACGATTGTGATCTTTTTGGTCATCTTTCCATCAGGTGAAATGTCAACTATGATCAGAGTGTGCTAAAATCTGTAAAATGTTTTAACGACGAATAACGTTAAAATGTAGATTAATAAAGCATTGTTCTGTTATTTCGATATAATCAGAATTAAACTTATCTCAATAAACGCGAAGAAATACCATGAGAATGAATAATCTAGAATGTTTGTTTTTGTTATAAATAGAATAAAGATTGGCACCAAATTTATTCCATAATAGTCTGAAGGGATACTGTTAAATTTAAAAAATGAGTTCTTCGGAATGCATTATTGGAAGAAAAATCGTTTTCAGATCATAAACTAAAAATACAAACGATCTTATATTAATAATACCTGCACGAAAATTCAGTCTTTATGCACTTTAAAACAACCCTTAATATCGAAAACTATTTTTAAACGAACTGCCGGGTACAATACAGTCTGTTTATTACTTATAAACCTCCATGTGAAAAACCTAATTTTATGATAATTTTCCTATGACTTATGTTTTGTGACACTGTCAATTATTGCTTGTAATATTTCATAATTACGTATATTCATTATTGACTAAATACTTGAAATTGCATCAAGTAAGTTAATTCTCGCTTCTTTCAACTATAGCTAATTCGTCATCTTCGCCAGATGTGTTTGTTTTAGCGTCAAAATGAGCTAAATTCGCGTCTGAGGAATTACTAGATTCATGAGATCTGGGGCTATTACTGCTCTTTCTCACATATAGAATATTCGAGTCTAATCTATGGCTGTGGTCATAATATGCACTCCCATCCGATATTCTATTCAATTTGTGTATCTGTTCTCTAAGCTCGCACACTTGACTGTATAGTTTCTTATTTTCGCGAAGTATCGCTATATTTTCCGTCTCTAACAACTCCCTCTTACTCCACTGAATCGTATTCTCCGATTTCAACCGCTCTATTTCCATTTTCAACTCCGCCATTTTCTCTTCTAATACTTGTTTGGCAGCCACTTCATCTTGCAGCTCGTTCTGCAATCTTTCCACCTCGCTATGACTCGAATCTGTCGAGCCAAGTGTTCTATCACTATGCGTGAGTTCCATTTTCGTGTTATGTAGTTCTGCCGTCAATGTTTCAACCTTGGCGAGCAAAAATGCCTTCTGATCCTTCTCACTTTGCAAACTCTTGCATGTATCGTCTAACCTAAGCCGTAACTCGCCCAATTTGTTAGCGAGTACATTGTCTACATTAGAAAATTTATGAGAATCTAAAGAAGCTCGTTGTCGCAAGTGATCATTTGGAGAAACCAACTGTTTCCTTCTTAATTCAATGCCATCTTCAGTTGCAAGATCCCCAGAAACAATTCTACTTTCACCAATACTCAAAAGTTTTTCGTTGTCACGTTTAGCTTCTATTAACTGTTGCTCTAGATCATTTTTTTCAGCTTTTGTACTAGAAAGTTCTTTTGCTAATGCATCTACCTTGTTTTTTAGAGCTTTAACTTCCTCCCTGGCCTTGTTGCGTTCATTACGTACCTTGCTCCATTTCTCCCGCCAATTCGCCGTACAGTCAGACCACCACCTCATAGTCTTCTCCATCTGCGTGGCTCTGGCTCTCGCCTCGTCTAATTCTCGTTGGAAGAGTGCTTCTTTAGCTTCCCAATCAGTGTTCGTGTATCGCATTGAACTTCCATCGTGATCTCGACTTCGTCTGTGACTGCCGCCATGTGAACTTTGCGCCATTTTTCATTTGGGTTTATCTGCAAATGAGAAAACAATATCTTATTACTATCATCGAAGTTTAACATTCAGATTTTTTTTTCAAATTCATTATGGCTTTAACGTCTTTCAATGTTTCAGTAAAATGAGTCAACGTTGCGAACTTCCTCCCTGTCCGCCCTGCCCGCCTCCGCCACCTCCTCCTTGCCCACAAGTGTGCCAACCTCCACCTCCACCACCGCCATGCCGCGTGAAGCCCATAATGCGAGGCTTACACATGGCTCAAACGAAAAGAGTGTTAGCACAAGCTTTATTGGCGTCTGCTATTGGCGGAGCATCATATTACTTCTTTGTAGCATCTCCGAGGAAAGCTGCATATGCTGAATTTTATGCGTAAGTAAAGGCATATAAAATGCCCATATTACTTTTTTGGTACATACCAGTAAATTTTTAACCAGACTAAATGCTTTTAATCAGGTTTTATTTGGTTCACATTGCTAACACATAGTCCTATAATATAGTATTGCCACCCCCTTAGTATTTTTATTACTGTGGGACAGCAGACAGGCTGATGGCCCATTTAATAGTAAGCAGTTACCGTCACCTATAGGCAATGAAAAAGCCGATGAACTCGTCCAGATTGGGGCCAAGGAGGCGCAGTACGGACCTGAATCGTGCTGTGGCATACCCAAAAGCCTGATCCGGCTCACCCTTAGGGATCAATGTACCAGTGTGTTGTAACCTTCTTTTCCATATTCTGTCTTTTTGAATTATAGTTCTAACACATTGTCATTTTTACATCTATCATTTATTATATTTTATGTCATGTCTTGAAAAATATTGTTTTATTATATTGGCGACGAGTTAAAAGAAATTAAGATGAACGATGAACAGTTCGCATTATTTTTACATGCACAACAAAATCAACAAGAGCAGATTTTACAAATCTTGAAATTGTTGGTACCAGCAGTTTGCAATACAACAGCCAAGAGCGTGACGAACGACTCTATTACAAAACATGATACGGATAACAAGATAAGTATAATCAAAAATTTCAATATGGATAAATACAACCCAGATACATTCAGAATTGACGATTACATTGATTTTTTCGAAAACAAATGCAAAATTCTTGATATCGATAACAGCGACTTACAGAAAGATTTGCTACTGAATTTACTAACACCAGAGATATTTCACGAATTAAAAGTAGCTTTAACACCTGATTTTGATATAGCCACATACAGCGAAATTTGTAACAAATTATCAGACCTCTATCGCATAAAAAAGACGAGGTATCGAGCCTTAACAGAATTTTGGAATTGCACTAGAGAACAAAATGAAACGATGGAACACTATGCAAACAGGTTAAAAAGTCTAAGTCGGGATTGTGGCTACACTAATGACTTCCTGGAACGACAATTACGTGATCGTTTTGCCACTGGATTGAATCATCAAGATTTAGAAACGGACTTAAAACAAAAATGGCCTGATTTAATTCAAATGGTAGACGGAATACCAAGAGAAGTAACCTTCCAACAAATTTTTGCAATCGCTCAATCCAGAGAACAGGCAGAACAAGACACACCACAAATAAGTATTAAAAGAATAAATAGGAGCAAAACAAAAAACGTACCATTACATCAAAATACAACACGGAAATTAAATCCAATGCATTGTTTACGCTGCGGAAAGAAAGAACGGCACAGCCCATCACAATGTTCAGCCAAGGACCATATTTGTAAAGAATGTAACACGAAGGGACACTTTGAGAGTTGTTGCATTAAGTCTGGACGGGCATACATCAGCTACACTAAAGGGAGCCGAAAATCAGTTAAAAAAATAACAAGACCTTATAGGTCCTCTATATCATCATCATCGTCTATCAGTAATAACGAGCGAGAAAGCGATGATGATGTTATCTGCAGCATCTTGGGTAAACGTAAGAGAGAATGCAAACAAATTGATGTACGGATCAATGACATACCTTGCACTATGGATTGGGACCCCGGCTCTGCGTATTCAATAATAAGCACAAAATTATGGGAAAAATTAGGATCACCATCTTTAGAACCCGCCCCGAAACTTAAGGCCTACGGCAACACAAATCTAAAAACAAAGGGAATTACAAAAGTGACAGTCGAAGTCGACGGACTGCAAAAAATCCTACCCGTGGTCGTAATGAAAAATGCCAAACCAATGTTATTTGGCTTACATTGGAGTGAAGTTTTTGAAATGGAGTTTCCAAAACCAGTATACTCCATCAAAACATCAACACCGATGACTCTTAAACAAATACTGGATAAACATGTGCAACTCTTTGATGGAAAACTAGGAAAAGTTAACAATTATTACGTAAACATACATGTCAAACCAGAAGCTGAACCGATCCACCTTCCTGCACGGCCTATAAAATTCAGCATGAAAAAAAATATAGAAAGGGAGTTAGATCGTCTGATCTCAGAAGGTATAGTAGAAAAAGTAGATCCTAATATTACACCTATTGAATGGGCTACACCCACAGTTAACATTCTGAAACCTACAGGGGAAGTTAGGATATGTGGAGACTACAGAACTACACTTAATCCAGTACTTATCAAACATCTACACCCAGTTCCAATTTTCGATCAACTACGCCAAAATCTCGCAAACGGTAAATTATTTTCAAAAATAGACCTTAAAGACGCATACTTACAATTTGAAATAGCACCGGATTCGAAAAAGTACTTGACGTTGTCAACTCATAAAGGGTATTTCCAATACAATAGGATGCCTTTTGGAATATCGACTGCTCCTTCCATTTTCCAACATTTTCTGGATCAACTGCTAGGCGATATCGCCAATGTAGCTGTATATTTTGACGACATAGCTATATCAGGGAAAGATCTTTCAGAACATTTACAAACTTTATCTATTGTATTCGATCGCTTACAAAACGCCGGCCTGAAAGTTAACTTAAAGAAATGTAATTTCTTACAGAATCAGATTGAATACCTAGGTCACATAATAGATGAACATGGCATCCACCCAACCAAGTCCAAAATTGACGCCATAACCAAGGCCCCAGCACCATGTAATGCAAAAGAACTACGATCATTTTTAGGACTAGTTAACTTTTACGAGCGGTTTGTACCACATCTTCACGGGATTTGTTCGGATCTTCATAATCTAACAAGTAAAAAAAATAGATGGCGTTGGACTGATCATGAAAACAGAGTATTTGAAGAAACAAAGAAATGCATAACTTCTTCACAACCATTAATTGCATTTGACGAGAAACGTCCCCTTTATTTAGCATGTGACGCTTCCGAAAAGGGATTGGGTGCAGTATTATTCCACAAGGACTCGGACATAGAACAACCAATTGCTTTTGCTTCAAGGAAACTACGACCAGCGGAAATGAAATATTCAGTTATTGATCGTGAGGCTTTAGCAATAGTATTTGGTATAAAAAAATTTGATCAGTACTTGAGAGGAACGAAATTTAATCTAGTTACGGACCATAAGCCTCTTATACATATTATGGGAGCACGCCGCAACCTTCCTAAATTAGCCAATAACCGACTGGTAAGATGGGCTCTAGTAGTGGGAAGCTATCAATATGACATTTACTACAGGAAAGGTGAAAATAACACGTTAGCTGATTGCCTTTCCAGATTACCAAACCCTGAAACGGAACCCTCTGAGACAGAAGGGCTAGTACATAAAATAGAACTACGTCTTCTGAGCACTCGAATGACTGACCTTAACCTATCAGAACAGTTACTTATGAAAACAACTTCAAAAGATCTTATACTTTCAAAAGTTTGTCAAAATTTAAAAACCGGCTGGAGACAATCAGAATACAATCCAGAAATGAAACCATTCTACAGAAACCGGACTGAATTATCTGTTGAGAATAAGATACTTATGAGGCAAGGACGCATCGTTATACCTACAGCACTCCGAAAAGCCATTCTTACTTACCTTCATCGAGGACATCCTGGCATTTCTGCTATGAAAGCACTTTCACGTTACTATGTCTGGTGGCCTAACCTTGACGAAGACATAGAATTATTTGTCAAGAAATGTACCAGATGCCAACAGAACCGTCCTTGCAACCCTGAACTTCCTGTATTTTCCTGGTCCATACCAGAAGAAGTATGGGAGAGAATCCATATCGACTTTGCTGGACCGTTCGAAGGATCGTATTGGTTGGTATTGTGCGACGCTCTCTCCAAATGGGTGGAAATACGACCGATGAAACACATCAACACTAGATCACTTTGCCTTACATTAGATAACATATTTTGTACATTTGGTTTACCAAAAATGATTATATCCGATAATGGACCTCAATTTACATCTTATGAATTTAAAGAATACTGCACAAAACAGTGTATTTTACATATCACATCATCCCCATATCATCCTCGGACAAATGGATTGGCAGAACGTTTAGTCAGAACATTCAAAACCAGAATGGCATCGGCAGACAACACAAATCTTGAGCGCCGACTCTTAGAATTTTTGTTTACATACAGAAATACTCCACACTCGTCCACCGGTAAATCTCCAGCTGAGATGATGTTTGGACGACAATTAAATTGCATACTTTCCAACATTCGGCCAGACAAAAGAAGATTAATGCAGTATTTACAAGTAAAAGAAAATATTCGTACCACATCATCGAGTTACCGACCAGGTGACCAAGTATATGTTAAAACACGCAATGATAAAAGATGGGAACCAGCGGTAATTACATCCCGAAAACATAAATATTCATATATTGTTTCAACACCAGGAGGACTAGAAAAACGAAGACACGCTGATCACATCAGGCCACGCGTGTCCTCCACCTCAGAAACCCCGAGGAATAAAAGGATGCATTCTTCTATACTGCCGGCGACTGCTTCTCCAGACATTGGAATGGAAACAACAATTAGCGAAAGGCTAACGAATAGCAAGAATTCGGCAGCGGTAACATTACCTACAACGCAGTCACCTACAAATGTACCAATTTCTCCAAATTCACCTTCACAGCATTCGAAGTTATACTCTTCACCTGCTCCGATCTCCACTCCTGTACCATTTGCTCCTCGTCGAAGTAATCGACGTATACAGGCACCCCGCCGTCTGATCAACGAGATGTAGATGGGGAGGAATGTTGTAACCTTCTTTTCCATATTCTGTCTTTTTGAATTATAGTTCTAACACATTGTCATTTTTACATCTATCATTTATTATATTTTATGTCATGTCTTGAAAAACATTGTTTTATTATACAGTGAATCTCTTAAGCGCTAGAACACAATTCCAGGCCTAAATCACTCTAAGGTGCTAGTAAAAGCCTACAACCGCAAACTTGCGTCTAAAGCACTAAACAGGGATCAGCTATGCACCCTAACGAGGGCGCTTACCGGACATTGTTGTCTAAACAAGCACCTCAGTATCATAAGGATCAGGGATAGCAAAGCCTGCAGATTCTGTAACGAGGCGGTTGAAACGCCTCTGCACCTGCTGTGCTACTGCTGTTCCCTGATGCATAAACGTAATCTCATATTAGGAAAGCACATGCTGGAACCGGATGAGATAAGAGTAGCTCCTGCCAAAAAACTGCTTCGTTACATCAACGAGGCAGGCCTTGCCAATGAGCTATAGTAAATGTGGCGATCACAATAGTTCATTAAATTGGACGCAGTGATACTAGGTTAGAACAAACTAGCAACCTTTCGAAATAATAATAATACTGTCACGTATGAATGTTAGCGGCACCTGGGGCATCTCTGACACACTCCAGTTTGCTTAGGGAATGATTCAGCCCCAGGGCTTGGCAGTTCTACCCTTGCACAGAGATTTTTTTTTTGGCATTTTCTAATATAAAAGATAACTGACATATCGTCCTTGTTAAATGAATATCTGCTATGTGCAAAGAGTTAAACATTCAGGTATGGAGTAAAACATTCTCGCATAAAATTGTATAAGAAACAATTTCATTTGCAGTGATTTATATTAAGTTAATGTTATGATTAGATCCAAATTTTGGGAGGCAAACTAGTCATAATAGTCAAAATGTTGATACTTTTTTATCCGTGCAGGGGCGGAGAAAGAATACTAACCTCTGTGTCCGGGGTCGGCCTGTCGTAAAAGGCGACAAAACAACCCACCCTAGCTACGTGGTAGGGCCTCAAGCCCGTCTGGATGGCGACCACCTTTGGTCTTATGTATGCCGCCATAATAACCTTGTGTTGTGTTCCGGCATTAGTGACCCAAGTTCCTGTACGCTTATGGGACAGCAGCGTGTTCGCGATGCCATTGGCGTTGCATACACCTATAGGCGACAGTAACTGCTAAATCCTAAGCGAGCCGTCAGCCTGTCTGCTGTTCTATAGCAATAAAAAAAAATACTTCAAAAAGTGCACATATCAGATATTGGTTTGGCAACAATATAATATATTCTCCATGTAAAAATTAGTCTTGGCTCATAGGCATTATGTCCTAACAATAATCAAACTCAAGATGTATGGTATGAAACTTTGTAGTCTTTGTGTGACCTCTCCTAATAGCGTCAAAAATATAAAAATTCTGCAGGCTTGCAAGAAAAAAAGAGCGAGTACTTATGTTAATGTGTCTATACCTTAAGACAATGTTAATCACATCCCTGGCATAAAAATTACAAGCTTTGGGTGCAAAATGCAACTTTTTTTGGATGATGATGCCCATTAGTTAATATAATTGTAATGACTTAACAACTAGGTTTAATCATTGTCATTTTTATTTCCTGTGTAATTAAGTAGATAATTGACATGGTTATTCATAATTTATAAAATTACTAGCTGACACGGCACATGTTGTTCTGCCATATAAATTTAAAAAAATTAAAAGTAGCCTATGTCCTTCTCTGAGGTCCAATCTATCTATATACTGAAATTCATCAAAATTGGTTCAGCAGTTTAAGTGTAAAAACAACAGAGTTACATTCACATTAATAATATTAGTATGGCTGACTGAATAAAATACCAGGTACTATAATACTATAGAAATTAAATATTATAAGACAACTCACACAGCACCATCTCCTTCCAAGGTATGCAGCAGTGATTGTGTTAATAGACAACTGACACTCACTACACTTCAGTACTATTGTAATTAAATACATATTGTACATAATGACCTAGAGTCATCCCTATGACTCCATCATCCCTAATCCAACCTATGCTACCGGCATGCTATGGCCGTTTTGACGTTTGTCCACTCAATGAAGTTTTGTATTAATTAGTAACTACATTTGAAGGAGCAAATTGCTGTTCTTTATTCTCAATAACTGCAGGTTGCTATCAAATGTAATTTATTTTATTAATATGAAGCTTCATGAGTGGATAAACGTCAAAACGGCCATCATTATAGCATGCTGGTATAGTAGGTATTGTCATGTGCGAAGCTGTTTGTTCTTTTATGGTGTTCTTCAAAAAAAAAAAAAAAAAAATATATATATATATATTTTTTTTTTTTTTCATGCAGTAAACTATAATAGGTTTCTTATAAATAAATAAAGTGGAAAGCAATAATAAATATTACTCTCACTTAGTAAGGGTCTTAGTTCACCAAAACATTACCGACTGTTTCCAAGTTGTTAAATACTAAAATATTATGGGTGTTCCCACAATGATACTATTTGGGGTTTAATATTTATAACTAGTCTTAGATTAAAAAAATTCTTGCCCATACTGTTACACAAGGTGTGACAGAGGGCATGTGACAACAAATGGGCCATCAGTCAGTCTATTGCTGGTCAGTAATGAAAAAGCACATTTTCTTGAATTTTATAACATAGTTGCTATGTGCAACATGTTGCTATGTGACACAGGCGAAAAAAAAATTGGGGTAGGAAACGTACAAAATTGAGATCACTAGAATGTGTACAGATCTGATCACTCCAGGAGGATGTTATAATATCCTGCTTTAAACCATATTTAGTTACGTGTATTTAGTTTTGACTTCTTTGGTCAAGAAGTCACTGGAAAACATATCAGTTTGAAAAAGCAAGCTTAAACTATGGACACATAACAATAGAGGCCGGGGACCAGAGTGCAAGCTCTGTATGCTACCACCATTAAACACTTGAATGATGAGTAGTAATCTACCTTTTAATTTATGCTTCACAATACATTGCTCTATGTAGAAGCATAAAAGTGACAAAACTGTTAAGGTGAAACCTCTTTACGACGTGACACCTAATGTTTTTCTTCTTTTTTATATGACAATGGAATTTTACATTGCCAGATAGTTATCAAAAATAAAAGTTGTATTTTCTGAATATGTCGTTCTTATTGAAATAAATATATATATAGTATATATTTGAGCTACGCTCAGTTATTTAAAAAAAACAACCAAAGCTAGGTAGTAGGGCCCCAAGCGCTGGATAACAACAATCCATAGGCAATATTAACTGCTTACTAATAAATGGAAGGTCAGCCTGTCTTCTGTTCCACAGCAATTAACAAAATACATGCTATTAAGTATTAATAGTAATATAATGTAAACAGTATAAACAAAATAATTTGTTTATTAGTTCATACTGTATCAGAGATTGCAAGTATAAAAACTTTAGTATGAATGATAAATAACTGAAGCCCCATTGTGCTATAATGCATTTGAATGTATCAAGCACAACTGGTTATAAACGAAATTTGGGTAAAAAGTTTAATTCTAGATCTATAATTCAAACATTTTATACAAAAATTTGGTTTGAACTTATACATAACATAGTGTTGATTGTATATTTAGATATATTCTCGTTTTAATATTCAGTAATCTATACTATTTATTTATAAAACACAAAAAGGTATTATGCCTACATACGCAAATTTATTTATTTTATTACAAATTGATAACAGTTTGGATATTATATTAACCTAAATAGTTAATGTCTTACCTTAAAAATTCATTAAACAACTTTACAACAGTTCTACGATTTAACAGCTGTGAAAATGATTCTGATTTTATCAATCTCTTCTCAAATCTCAATTAATAAATAGTTCAGTAAAGTGAAATGAAAACCAATAGATTGATTCATTGATTTCGATTTGGTGATTCGGTTAATGATCACCTATCACTAAATTAGTTAGAAGACGCGAGTTACGATGTTTCAATCGATGATTTCCAATATTTATTTTAAATCGACTAGTATATTTCTATTCTATTGTTATTTTTGGCACCAACGCTTTGGGCATTGATTTTGCCAATGTTGTGGTAACTGGTAAGAGAAGATTTTACCGGAGTTGAATCAATCGTTGATCTCCTGTCAACGAATCAACGATAACTGCATATGAATCAACTAGTTGAATTCGTTAATGATTTTAATTAACGTTAAAAATAATGTCAGGATTACGTTGCGAGTGAGATTTTAAGCACGTTAACTCGTTGAAAAATTTAACTAGTTGACGAACGTAAATCGACGTTATACATTAAAAAACCGTCAACAACCCATCGTTAGTGGCAACTAGTGTTGTTGTGTATTTTGTCTATTTTTTATTAGAGCATTATTGGCTTAGTACTGAGGCTATTTAGTTTGTTTTTAATTTTATTAATATCCTGTTACTGTAATACTATTATTACCCTATTATTAATACAATTAGGGTTGTTGTTTGTTTTATCAATTCACGCAATGAGAATATATATGTACTATACGCTTGTTTTATAATTTAGCATTACACTTGACGCATTTCTAGACCTATTCAAATACCAAGGGGCTATTGTTGCAAAAGCAACTTCTAACAACTTCATGTTGTTTCATTGTATAAATAAATGCATTCTGAATTCTACATAAAATATCGTAATTTTTATTTGCAGTAACGCTTTTTCAAAGCGGATAGGAGTGGTGCTCACAGGGGTTATGGATCTCAACCGTGCAGTTTGCCCCATGAAGTTTTCTATCACTTTTTTCTTTCTGCCGGAGTTTACACCGTCATGGATCGTTTCTTACTTAAGTTTTAGTCACTCTAAATACTTTATCTTAATTACTCGCAACGAAAATAATCAAATTTAAAATGAAATATTGTATTTCAGAAAAGGAGAATTCGATGAATGGGCCGAAGAAATGGCTCAAAAAGGTTTGTTTAATTCTGTGCCACGTGATTCTCACCTCAATAAATAAATAATTTTTAATAAATAAATTGGTTTTTATTATTAATCCACCCAATAGTTTGTCTTTAGTATAGAGGAATTTGTGATTATTACGTATAGTTCAATTTGGCAAGTTATAAGATCTAAAATAAACTGCCCTAATATTTTGCTAAAAATGTTTATGAATTAAAAGATCCTGTACACTGTCAGAAAAATTAAAAAATATAGAAAAGATTATGTTAAGAGATTGTTGCGAATGCCAATACCATGCAAAGTGGCTATCATTCTACACTCATCTACTAATATATCGAAATTTTATCTATAACGTAACTAAAAAATAGACTATGTCAAGATACTTTTCTGTCCCAGGTCTGCTTTTCGTCGGAGTTTTTTGGTGTTGCTCCTAACTCTGCGTGGATTCCAAACCAAAATTGACTTGAGGTTTACATTTACAAGTTACGGTAATTAAAAATATCGATAGATGGCGCCACAATAATTTTACAACGCGATAGTCCTCGAAATGTGTAACTACTGGCAGCGTTGCCAATGCCTGTTTTCCTAATTCCTCACAATTAAGCTAGAATTCCCGGCATTCGGGGATCTCCCCGAATGCCGGGTTATCTAACCCATATAAAAAATATAAAAAGAAACTGATATTCAATCGGTTTTTATTGATATATATTCAGGCTTTTGCCATACCTTTAAATTGAACATTTTTTTGCTGGGGTAAATTTTACATTACCACCCTGTTTCTTTAATGCATCCCTAGTAGTCATTAAAGATACTATAGTGTCTGTGTGTGATCTGTTTCTATTAGCTGTTTTGTTATTATATAAGTCACTGAATTTCCTCTCCACGCATGTGTTAGCGATTGGTAGCAAAAGTAATAACCGGATCGCAACGTTTAGATTTGGAAACATATCTTTTTATAACTGAATACTCTGCACCAGTAGCTTTCAGCGTCACCATAGATGTCAAGTCCGTGCTGAGCGAAATCCAGCATAGCGTGAGCTCGCCATTCATCGTTTGATTTCTGGGCTATTCCTCTAACAAGTATTGGAAATCGAATTTTTCAAGTATTGGAAATCGCTTAAGCAGAGGCGCCAGTGATTTAATGTAAAATTTTTGGGCTTCAACTGTATCTACGATGGGTGTTATTGTGAATAAAGGGTCGCTGAAATCAAACCTCTTAGCAATGTCCGATGGTAACTCCATGTAAAAGCTTTGACATGTTTTATAAAAATCTGTGATAGATTGACAGGGTATATTCTCGTCATTTTTTAAATTTGCCATAATTTTTGAAGCCTTTATTCATATGTACATGTATGTCCTTTACGTCTAGCAAATATTTAGAGTTTTTAAACTTATTTCTTAAGATATCATTCAAGGATTTTACATAACTTATTTCCAGGGAGTTCGTAGACAGTGTATAAAAGAGCTTTTCAACTTCTGACTTTAATCGGTACAAAAGTGCTGATTCTGTCTGGAACATAATATTAAAATCTGTCAACAAAGAGAGCACGTAGAACATGAACTCCAGATAGACCAAAGTAAATCGGTTGTACATTGTCGTCAGGATTTTTTCTGATTCGTGTTCAATAGAACACACGAATACGTGTCGTCTTTTTCTATTCTATTCGTCTATTTCGTGTTATCAGAATTTTGTGAAATATACTTTTAATGGAACGTATTGTTCTAGTATTTGATCTACACACGCCTTCAAAGACAGTCATCAGGTTTGAGCTGATGCTAAAATTTTATTTATTTTCACGTAAAAAATCTCTTGAAACTTTTATAATTTATGTTGACGGTGCGAACTTCAACTGAAGTGAGTTCCAACAGAACGTAAAAAAATCTTCAACCTTTCGCGGTAGTTTGAGGCGAGTTTTGCTTGACGATAGGTAAATCATGTGACAGGTGCATTTACTGAAAGCAATATTATGCAAATCCTTCTTAGGGTAAGCAAAAGCAGCACAATTAACACCGACCATTACGTTACTAGTGTCTGAAGTGAATACAACTATGTTTTCAATAGGTATTTTCTTATTTTGGAGCATTTATTTTATACAATCGTTTCATCTAGGTTCAGTTCCTGATGACACTTCAATCATGTCTAAGAATAAATTCTCCACTTCATTGGTTTGCTGATCAAATACAATAAAGTTAAACAGCATTGTTTTTAGCACCCTGATCCGTCGTGTCATCTATTTCATCCATTATTAATAAAAAGAAGTTTTCTTGATTCCTTAATTTCTCATAAACATTCTCCACAAATGTGTTTCCTAAAACATTCTTTACAATAGCTGTGGCTTTGGTTCTATGTAAATTAGTGTTTTTAGCAATAGCTGAATCGGGAAATATGTTTTTACATAGTGGGCCTAGGGTGGATACCCTATTCCTATACATGGATATGTATGATAGTGGTATATTGTGTTCAGCTAAAGCTCCAACTAACTTTAGCTCAGCTGTTCTCACTTTATCGTCTAAAGCCGTTGCTGGTAAGTAAGAAGAGATTTTTGGAAGTTGTTTGCTTTCAAGTGTTTTTTTCTTGTGGCAGTCTGAGTTCATGTAACTAATTAGATCACTTCTATGTGTTATAATCGACACGGAGCAAAGTACGCAGTTTATTAATTCATGTCCATCTTTCATGTTTAAATCTTTCTTTAACCAATTTGAAAATTCTGATTCCTTGAGCCAATAAACATTAAATTTGTTTAGTCGTTTTACCTTTTTTTGGTGGATAATTGGACTCACTTGAAGCCATGGTTGCTGAAACTGGAATAAGATAGGAACTAGTGTTTGCTTATACTCTAGAAATAGAAACCTCCGATATCTCCGCAGCAGGTTCTTTTCTTCACCTTTCCGTCAATAAGGGTATTCCCCGTTGTGCCCTATTTTATTACGCAAATATAAACTAGGAGTAATCTGTATTAAAAAAAATTACGATACTTAATATAATGTATATCGATTAACTATCTACTAACTATAAATCGTTTGAAGAATCATTTAACGCGATTACTGTTGCGATATGCGAATTGGACTTGACTTCTTCCGAACGAATTCTTGAACAAATATAAATGTTAAATTCCCCACATATACCCCGCACAGAACCAATCCCCACACTAAGCTAATGGCGAATAAGAAAACCAGGCCGCACCTGGAGCGGTTCTGCATGAAAATAATGAAAATCCTGATGAAAAGGAACAAGAGCAGAAGTTACTAGAACATAAAAAACTGTAAAGCACATAGGAAATAGAAACTAATTGGAAATGTTAAAACGATAATAAATTAGGGCACCATCTGGCATATAAACAATATGTATAATTAACAAACCAAACAAAAATGTAATAAGTGTAATAGAATTAAGATTACATATAACAAAAGAAAATTTGAAAATTAAAAGAATATGTTTAGAAATAAACAAAAAATCAAAATTACAACAAAAAGGAAAGAGAAAAACAGTAACAAAAGAAGACACCTAAAGAGAATATAAATAAAGAAACACTAACAACAAAGAAACAAGCAGAAGAAGAGACAGAACATAGATTTAGTTAATTGTACAAAATTGTAAATATCAAAGGGAAAATATGTAAAAGATAAAGAATAGTAGAATGTAATAGTAAATAAGATAAAACTGTAAATTAAAGAAAATGACCAAATTGTATTAGACTTAAGAAATATTGTTAAATGAAAAAAGAAAGACAAATAAAAGAACGAAACATTCCCGGAAAAAATAGCCGCGGGCAAATAAAACATATGCGGAAAAAAACAGCCGGATGTTCAAAAAAAAAAAAAAAAAAAAGGAAATCGATAATATCTAGCCATGCTAGACAAAACCAAGTAGCCCGAAAAAAAAAAAAAAAAATCCCCACACTAATACCCAATCGAGTCAGGATTGCCCACAATTCGGAAAATTCTCCACAGATCGGCAACGCTGGTAGCTGGTGATAATTAGATTCCGGTATTTTTTGGCTCCTATGGGAGTGTCTATCGAAAAAAGGTGTGAATGTTGAGATAACGACTAATGGAGGAGAGTGGAAGGACATAATATGTGCTGACTTCACATAGCTTGGGATAAGTGTAGGAAAAAGAAGACGGGAGTGCCTACCGATTGAACTTATGTATGTCAAACGGCTAGTCCAGCTCGTGAATTAGCTTTAGGGTGAACGCACACTTATCCGAGCCGAACGCGTCGAACGAAAATAATTTTCGATTTCTGTTTAAGAAATCTCATGAAACCTCGCACACTTCCCCGCGTCGAATCGTCCGAATCTGCAAGAACCCCAGAAGTCCTTGACGAATTCGGATGACGTCATCAGATTCAGCGCCGCTTATGCGGTCGACTCGACCGATGCGCTCGCATTCTATCAGTTGCGTATGACAGAGCAACGAGTGAGTACTATTTCTGCATTGTGTTAAAAATGAGTGATTCTATGTCATCTTGTAATAAGTCTGGGAATAATGTGTGATACTTTCCAAAGCACTGCCTTTTTAAGTTGATGTTAAGAACCCATATTCTTGTTTCCCTTTGACGTATTTCACTTTCTTCATCTTCCATTAATAAAGCACTGACAATAAAAACCTCGTCAAGATCCATCACAATTCACATGTGATAACAGCGCGACAGGCGTAAAGGAAATAGAAACGATTTCTTCGACGCGGTCGATTTTTTCGGCGCGGTCGATTCTTCTGGTGCGGATATGTGTGTGAGGCCTCCTTGACTTCGATTCGTTCGACGCGTTCGGCTCGGACAACTGTGCGTTCACCTTTATGGTGATTTAGGTTCCCCAGAACTAAGTTTAGGCACACTCATTACGCATAACAACATATACCTCCAATATCGTGCATCATGCTAATTAATAAATAAATATGAATACAAAAATAATTCATTTTCTCTTTGAGTTTTTCGTTCGGGTTCAGTTTTCTAAGAACTCAATAATTAAAATCTTTTTTATGCTTCTAACCACACACTATGTGGTGTCGGCAGAACGTGTTCTCTCCTTCCACTCTCCCGAGTTAATCGTCATATCAACATTAACAGCTTCTTTCACCACATATTTATTGACACAATCTTTGCTTTGGTCCACTACTCCTCAATTAAAAGCATAATTTATTGTTTTATAATATTTTAGCGCTAAAAGTTTTGATTTACAATTTTATCTTAATTGAACAGGAAGTGATTCGTGTCTGCACGTCTCATGGCGGCAGCCAATCAAATCAATGTATATTATTACAAAAACATGGAGATTAAACAACACACCAATCAGGGTGAGCCTTCAGTGGAGCATGAAAGGCTATGAGGTAAACTTGTGACGACGTACATAATATGAAGTTATTATATTTATTTTCATTTCTCACA
Organism: Malacosoma neustria; assembly: GCA_963693495.1. Lineage (NCBI taxonomy): Eukaryota > Metazoa > Arthropoda > Insecta > Lepidoptera > Lasiocampidae > Malacosoma > Malacosoma neustria. The sequence goes on from OY856394.1 coordinate 9,714,019, forward strand.
ATACATTCATAAATAAAATAAAAACATAAGTATAGCCTAATAATAAATTGTACGATCTTTACATCCTATCTTTATTTTGTTTCTCTACAAAACGTTAAATAGGAAAATGAAAAATATACGCTTTTCAAAGGTTGCTGTCACGTATATTTGTCTACTGCGAGTCAGTGCGCATGTCAAGTTGAAAATTGCAAATGGCGCCCGTTGTTATTGTTCGTACCGAAGTAACTATTTGTAAATTATATACCAGTCCTTTTAGCAATTTTTCTAATTGACTAATATTCTAATGTGATGCTCTAGATTATGGTAATTCGGTACGACACGTTTTAAGTGTAATTTTAAGTTTGTTGAGTGTTTTTTTGCTATTTTATGTGTGTCATGCAAATGGGGTAAGATGGAATTATCGGATGTCGCTTAGGTTGTTTTGGACAGTTTCAACAAGAAAATGATGTGAATTTCTGTGATTAAAACTACTGAAATGGATAGTGTATAGTGTTACTCTAATATAGATCTGTGTTTAGAGTGGTTTAAAAGACAGGAGCATTGGTAATTTACAAATGTTCCATGCTGTGACTGCACTCCCCGTACATTTCAAAATGGCTGCTCTTTACGATATATGAGCTTTGCGTCATTGGAACATAAAGTATTGGATTCGTTTCGTGATGATTTCGCCGTATTTCTAGTCGTCTGGTTATCGTCGAAAAATCATACTGTAACTCCGTGCTGGAGCCCGGAGACGTGTGTGCCGGGACAAAAGTGGAGTGTCATATGTTTTCAGTGTTGAGTGGACAGTGACCATAGGACCGATATTGCCTTGCGACCGAACCGGACTGTAATGTTGCGCTTGATTTTCCAGGATGATATCTTGGACAAGAGAATAGTAATTTTGTGGAATTGAGCGGAATGTGACATCGTATGAGAGGTGAGCACTAATTGATTGGTTTATTTACATTTTGTTACGTGCGTATGTGAGTAGCGAAATAGCCAATTTACGGGTGACAGGACGTCGGTTGCTCGCGAGGATAGTGCTCGTGCGGTGCTCGCCTGAAAGCGCCGATTGCGTCGCCGCCCACGATTACAATGTCACTATTCACGTTGTACAAGAATCGTACGACAGCCGTTGTTGTTATCGTAATATGATTTTTTTACATCATGTGCAATTTTTTACGTTATACGCTTTAATTTGCGGCAATAATTTACTATATCATTAAAAAATTGCACAATATTCGTCTTAATGGTATTTTTGTATTAGTAATTTTCTGCAAGCATACCAAACATTCCAGTTATGTATTATTATATATGTATGTATAAATGTGTAGATCATATGATTACTTAACATTACAGGTGGATTTCACATATAACAAAATGTTTATAATGTCAACAATGTAGTAAATGGAATACAACAAAGTCTAGACATTAAACAGTGATTCAGTGTTTGTTTTTCTAGAATTTTAAACACAGGACACAGTGTGTGTAGATAAATGTGAAATTGGAGTATTATTTAAAATGCAAATAAAGATTAAAGAATTATAAATAAGTAATAAGTATTTACAAAATTTGTAAAAAAATGTCTTTTAAATAGTTTTGTCTGTTTTTTTTATTTTATTTTAATAATGTTTGCATTTTCTATGTCAATGTCAAATAATTTAATTTTAATAACTCCTAATTATAATTTCTTTGGTATATTAAATATACCTTCCACAATGTCTGTTATAATCTGACAATGTATAGGGCCAGCTGAAGGCAGTCTTGTCAGTTCCTGTCAGTCTTCAGACATTTTTACCACCTTCATACAAATCAACAGGGCAAAAGAAATCTTGTTGACATTATTACCTGTTTACTTTTGATTTTAAGGATTTGAATTAAAATAAGAATTTCTAATCTGAATTAGACCATGGTTTATTGGCAAGGAACAGTATGTATATAATAACAAAAGTTATTTATAAGTAACTATATATGTATGTATATAATATTATTATTATAGAATTATCAATAAATTTTGTATCAGATTTAATTGTAGTAGATAAATTTTATGATGTAATTTGATAGTATATATATTTTATGAAAGATATTTTTTAACCATGAGCATGATTTTAGTATTTGAAATATATCATAAATTATATTTATTTATGAATGTATACTTCTTAATTATTGTTTCTCTAAAATTATTAGCAAATTATAGAGTAAACGTTTGCAATAGTGGTGTACAGTTAATGTTTTGTAAAATAATCATGTTGTCTACAGAGCCTCTTGTACATACTATATATATGTTCAACATTTATAATAGTTTAGAACAGGAATTCCCAAACTATTTTGAGGAATGAGACCCTTTTCCAAAATTAACTGATACCTCAGAACCCCATAGCCAAATTACTTTAAAAATTCTATCTCAAGCTTTTTCCTGTTGATACAAAATATATTGTCCCTGTCCCAAAACTAGTCATTTAACTAGTTGTTTTAAATGACAAAACTTATACAGTATCTTGAAAGTTCAAATAAGAAGTTTTTTTTTTATTAATAGGGGTTGATTTTTAGACCTTGGCGACCCCTAAAATCAGTTTTTGTTTATGTCAACCCCTGGGAATCTGATTTGGACCCCCGGGGGTCGCAATCAACCACATTGGCAATCCCTGGTAATATCAAAATAATATTCTATAAAAAGCAATATTGTTTAATTTAGAGGTTGAACTCTACCAAGTTATTTTCTTTAATGAAATTAACTATATTTTGAATGAACAACATAATCACTATCAAATTAACATTCTTAAAACTTATTTATGTAAATTTAAAAAAATATTTTGACCATACTACTTATTAAAATTTATTAAGCAGAATATTTCATATCTATATATGGTATATTAGGAAATAGGACTTCTTGTGTCTAGGAGGTAGATATTATTATGTTTGTCCAAAGCTGTTGTTTGTTTAGGGCAATATTTAATTAGTTCAGTGGAGATTTCATGGGGTACGATTATATGATATTTCTAGCCTTGTATAAGATTTCAAAGTAAAAATGTTTGTGAATTCATGTTTTCTAATTCCTCATAAATACTAAATTCTAAATGAATAGTTATCAAAAATGTTCTACAATAATCAGTTATTAGAATTATGTTAATTGTAAATGAAATGCTTGAAAATAATAAATTTTTTCTTCTATTCCTGTAAATATAATAATTGTATGAAGTGTAAGAAATCTCTTAAGGTTTTTAGCTTAGAAAGTATTTTATTGCATGTGATTTTTGGAACTTTTGTAGTTTATATATCATGTTAATGGTAAATATTTACTTGAATTTATTTTGTGAAGTTATTCATTTTTATTCGAATTATAATAATTTATCTACTAAAACAGTGGACCACATTTTTAAAATTCAAACAACCTACTAAATAGTAATGGGGGAGTCTTAAATTTATTTATTATTACTTAAACTATAAGACTTATAACAATAAACAAAATCAATAAAAGTTGATGAAATAAATATTTGGAGTTTTCTACAAGAAAAGTTTCCTAATGACCTGAATAATTATTTATTATTTTTTGCCTATATATATATATATATATATATATATATATATATATATATATATATATATATATATATATATATATATATATATATATATATATATATATATATATATATATATATATATATATATATATATATACATAAAATATATATATATATATATATATATATATATATATATATATATATATATATATATATTTATGCAGTGTGTTGTAGTAAGTAAATAATTTTTATCTTTTTCTTTGTGTGCAGCCAAATTTTGAAATCTTTAAATATGTGCCTCAACAAAAAAAAGGTTGAGAATCACTGATCTAGAACATAGCTGATGCTTACTTAAATATGTGTTAACTTCATTAATTAATGTATTTAGCCATTTTTTTTAGTATTGTGAGAGGGAAGATACTCTGTAACAATTCCTGTACACCTCAGTAGCTTCATCAGAGTCACAAGAAAATTATAATATATTACATGTGTCATGATTTGGTTTTCATAGGGGCTACAGTCAGGCAGCTGACCCACCAACCTCAAAAAGAAAATGTGTATGGAAAATTTCCTGACTAGGGTAGGGGCCTTAACCATCCATTAGTCCTTTCAATTGATAACAAAAATTATAAATGATACTGAATTTATTATGAATCAGATTCAACTAAAGTACAAATTAGAAATTAAAGCTGTTAGCAACACGCATTATTAAGAGTTATATTATTATTAAAAATAGGTACATTTTCCTTCCTTTCCATATGTGATATTTTTATAATGGGAAATGTTTCCTATGTATTTATTTATAGAATATTTTATATCCCTGCAAGGGCGGAGAAAGAATACTAACCCCAGTGGCCGAGAGTTGGCCTGTCATAAAAGGTGACAAAACAACCCACGCTAGCTATGTGTTAGGGCTAAAAGCCTGTCTGGATGGCGAGACCACCTTTGGTTTCAAGTATGCGGCCATAATAACTTTGTGTTATTTACCGGCATTCATGAGCTTAATTCCTGTATCCTTATGGGCAAGAAGTGTGTTTGCGATGCCACCGGCATTGCTAAATTACACCCATAGGCAATGGTAACTGCTAAATTATAAATGGGCCCTCAGCCCTTCAGCTGTCCTACAGCAATAAAAAAAATTCAAGAAGCAGTATAAATAAAATTAACCAATTTAGCTACATCTATTCAATAGAATATCCCTTATTTTACAGTGCAAAATCGGAGATTTTATTTTACATGGTTTTGTCAGGAACTTATTCTTCATTGTAAATCGAGCAAGGGATTTGTAACAAGTATTCTTCACAAAATATTTCATTATTTCACTTTATATGTGCTGTTTAGAATCGGAACACAGCAGTCCCATGACATTTCCTTTGCTTTTGTGTAAAGTATAAAAATGAAAGGATATTCCTCCCATAGAAGGGATATAAACCAACCTTCCTATGAGGTGTGTAAACAACATCCATTAATAACTTTTTATATTTTAGAAATGACATGGATGTTGGAATTGGCTTTTGTTTGTTTTTACAATTATATCTGGATAAAGCTCCTATTTTTTTTTATAAATTGTGTTTTTTGGAAATTAACAATTGATTTTCTTAGTCTAACCTCAAAGCAAACACTCATTGACTTCTTGTTACTTAACAACGCCATCTGCTGGAATAGCTATAGTGTTGTGTCGTTAAAGCAATAAAAAAAAATAGTATTATAATTCGCCGATAGATGTCAGGAAGAGTGATTTTTCAGTTTAAATTATTCGCCGATAGATGTCAGGAAGAGTCATTTTTCAGTTTAAATTATTCGCCGATAGATGTCAGGAAGAGTCACATTTTTGTTATTTTTCTTCCAATAAAAAAAATTTAATAAAATGACATTTTCTAGAAATGATTCCTAGCTAGATTGATTTATCGCCCCTGAAACCCCCGTATACTAAATTTCATGAAAATTGTTGGAGCCGATTCCGAGATTCCAATTATATAAGTATATATATACAAGAATTGCTCATTTAAAGATATAGGATACAATCATTATTTATATAGGTTATAGTTAGGTACTATATTTCAGATATACATAAGATGGTATTTGATGAAATGAAAGTTTAGGACTATATAAAAACATAATTTTATAGCCTAATAATTTATGCACATTTTTGTAATAAATTAAATTGATTACTGGAAACCTGTTTTAAATTTAAAAAATAATATAATTTGTATATATAATTGGAACCATAAGACTACAGCTACTATTCTGTCTTATACAAGAACAGTTTAATGAAATTTAACTTTGAATTGATTTATTATTTAACTTTATACTGAGTCAAGTAGTTTCATAACTAATTATAATATTTTGATTTCCTCACTCATAATCAAATATAGCTATTATTTAATAAAAATAGCTATTATTTGACAGTAATAATTGTGAAAAGTAATAGTCAGTAGCCCACCATATCATATGATATATTGGATATTCTGAATAAGTAATAAAAAAATAATTTAAATTAGATTATTAAAATCCCTTCTGGGATTCTGCCGCCCGCACCTACGCCGCGAAGGTGAAGGCAAGCGTGCTGTTCTGCGTGTCCTCCTCAATTGAGGCACAGGTTAACACCACAACATATGGGGCCAGTTTAAATGACAATTTGCTGCTCCTACAATGTGTAATTTGATGTATGCCATAATTAGGATTAATTTAATTTTAGTTTTCGTCGTCAGTTACCATCACCTATGGGTGTTTGCAACACCGGTGGTATCAGGAACACACTGCTCTCCCAAAATGGTATAGGAACTTGGGTCACTAATGCCGGAACACGATACAGTTATTATGGCGGCATACTTATGACCAAAGGTGGTCGCCATCCAGACGAGCTTGGGCCCTACCACGTAGCTAGGCTGGGTTGTTTTGTCGCCTTTTACGACAGGCCGACTTCAGAAGTCAGTATTCTTTCTCGGCCCCTGCATGGATAGAAATTTGTTCTATGATATTTTTTTATTTAATATGAAATAGAGATAAAGAAAGAATAATGTTTTGTGTTGGCAGTATGGCAGCGGACAGCGACGGGCCAGGCCCGGCGGAAGACAGTGGCGGCGGCGGATGGTGCGGCGTGGTGGTGACCTGCGAGGGCGACTTTCACGACCCGCGATTCCCCGCACGCCTGCGCCGCCTGCTGCGCGAGCTGCGTACACTGCTCGCCGAGCCGCATCCACATACACTTAAAGTCAACAAGGTACGTTGCTAACACTTGATATATATAAAAAAAACAATAAAAGCTATGCTTTTTTTATTCTTCTGGAAATATAGAAAAATAAAAGAATAAAGAATTATTTTTCAACTTCTCATTCTATAAGTTGCAGCTGATTATTGCTGATTGATGATTACTTTATAGTAGGGATTTTAAACTAGATATCCACATGAACCTATGTCTGTTTCATTTAATATCTATTCTTAATACTATATAATATGCTGGGGATTAACTGTTAAAAGGGGCTATTAAAGGCCAGTCTGCAATACGACATAGAAAGTCAGGATTAGATAAATTATATTGATGTTGTATTCGCAGGTGGAACCTTGGAACTCTGTACGTGTGACGCTGTCGGTGCCGCGCGCGGCGGCGACCCGACTACGCGCGTTGGCGGCGGCCGGGGCGCCTCAACTCCGCGCGTTGGGCATCCTCTCCGTGCAGCTGGACGGCGATGCGGCCGTCTCGCTGCGCCTGCAGCACGGCACCGAGTTGAGGATCAACACGACACCAGATGGTCAGTTACAGTTTTTTCATATAATGTAAGGCAATAGCTATCGCACGTCAATGAAACGCGTTCAGAGTCGGTTGTCTAGTACCCATAAAGCAAATGCTCTGCTGCTTACTGCGTCACAATATATTTTATTTTCTATAAATTTGTTCATAATGACAAAGTTCTATAATTTTATAAATTTTAGCTACCTGTCTTAAAACTTGAAGTAAAAGACGATAAGTAGAAAAATGCGATAAGCATGTATTATTAAATTGGGAGACAAGTCTCTAATGGCCACTATGATTCCTAGTCTTTGGTCTTCAGTATGCCGCCATAATAATCTTGTGTTGTGTTCTGGCATTAGTGACCCTTATGCGACAGCCACGTGTTCGCGATGCCACTGGCGTTACAAACACCCATAGTCGACGTTAACTGCTAAATTCGAACCGGGCTGTCAGCCTGTCTGCTGACCTCCAGCAATAAAAAAAAGTTACATCATTCCTTATTATTCTTCCGTAGATGCGAGTACGTCCAGGTCACAGCCGTCATCGGAAGTGCTCGCCAGTTTGGGTGGGATCGGGCGACTGATCAGCGAAAGTGAGGGATCATCGTCCACCGCCCCTCCACCATCCCCAGCGCCCCCCAACTTCAAGTCACCGAATACGGTGTGCCCCATGGACGGGAAGATACCGCAGAACATTCCGACGCCGACGACTGACCGCTGCGAGTTCCCATTCGGAAGCATGACTCAGGCAAGGGTCATACATCGGAAGGAGAATACGCTTGGTGAGGGTGAATTTCTGTTGAATAATCTTTCTAATTATGTTTTAATAGTACTGACAACTATATTAGGTGAATTACTGTGTCATTGAATTGTCCAATAACCATTTTATCGCTAGAAGTAAATAGAGAATCCAAATCTATATATGATTAATTGTATAGAAAGGCATCATAATAATTTTTAAATTTATATTTACTGTTCAAGAGTGCATTGTAGTGTCGAGTTGGAATCTAGAAATTGAGAAGATTCCCACTGTGTCAGCTAACAAGTTCCCAAATAAATAATTTATCCCATCGTAGGTTTAAGTGGTCCATCATCGAGCATACGACCGCCGTCGGACGGAATGTTCGTGCGGCCGTCGACCTCAACGTTCGCGGGTCCCCCACCACCGTATCCTGCGCAACCCCAACCCCAGCAGCCGCAGCCGCAACCGCAGCCGCAGCAGCAAACGCAACCGCCGACGGTGGCGATGTCCTCACCGCTGCTAGTGAATCTGCTGCAGAATGACGCGGCGACGCCTCAGCCGCGTACGAAGCCGCCTCCGCATCCCGCCAAGTTGGATCGCTTGGAGGATGGACAGGTGATCATCATTATTTTATCTATAGCTATTGTGCATGATAAATTTCCATAAACAAATATATCTTGAGCAATACTAATAGGCTGTTATAAATTTTGAATTCACTATCCACCATGTCTTTTCTACGGTGTCAGATAAGGCAAAACTTGCAGGGCGGAGGCTTAAATGGCAGTAATGAAAGCCAAGTTTAGAAAGAAACAAAAATATGTTAATTAGAGCTTAGGTACATTCATTATTATCCGTGCAGAGGCGGAGAAAGAATACTAAACTCTGCGGCCGGGATCGGCCTGTCGTAAAAGGCGACAAAACAACCCACCCTAGCTACGTCGTAGGGCCCCAAGCTCGTCTGGATGGCGACCACCTTTAGTCTTAAGTATGTCGCCATAATAACCTTGTGTTGTGTTCCGGCATTAGTGACCCAAGTTCCTGTTACCCTTATGGGTCAGCAGCGTGTTCTCAAGCCACTGGCATTGCAAACACCCATAGGCGATGGTAACTGCTAAATCCTAAGCGGGCCGTGAGCCAGTTTGCTGTCCAACAGCAATAAAAAAAAATCATCCCAAACATTTTTCGCTATGCAGTGGCGGTGGTAAAAAGTAAAATAAGGAGAGGAGAGACACTCAATGGAGTACTCCTCGACAATACTACTACTCGAAACAAATCTGCTTATAGTTGTGGGACTGATCACAGATAAAAAAAAATAATAAATATAAAATAAAATGTGCACTAATAATCTTCTCATTTTAATTTCTTGTAATTTAATAGTTGATTTGTATTCTGTTCAGGTGGAGTTGGCGGTCGGTCGAGCGCCGTTCGAGTACCGCGCGCCGCGTGCTCCCGCTCCGGTGGCTACGACCACGGCGCGGCTCCCCCAATCTCCCGTGTCGGCGCCTCCGTCCCCAGCGCCGCCCCCTCCTCCACCCTCCCCTCGACCGATGGCGAGGCCGACGTATGTGCGCCGCCCGTACCCCGCCGCGTATCGCGCGGTCGCGCCCAATGCGACGGTCGTGCGTGGAACGCGGTTTGCTTACACGCAGGTAAGAATGCTAATATTAGCCTATACTCATCCCACTAGTGTAGTAGATTCAATATTCTTTCTCGTGCGCCTCTCGTCCGAGTAGATATGTGCATTCATTCCACTCTTCTCATGTTCTGTAGCTATATGACTTAATTTTTCTCTGAAGAATACTTAGCTTATGCAGCAGAAGTCGGCCCGTCGTAAAAGGCGTTTGTATGGCAACGACCCTTGGTTTATAAGTATGTCACCATAATATCCTGGACAGCATATTCGCGGTGCTCCTAGCGTTGTCGCAAATATCCATAGGCGACGGTAAATGCTTACCATTAAGTGGACCACCAACCTGGCTGCTGTCCTTCAGCAATTAAAAAAAATATCAGTAACGCACATTGGAACGTGGGGTTTGCAGGTTCAGGTCCCTATCAGAGTCCGAACACTTGGACTCTGCAACTCAACACTTGGTCTACTCACTAAAAATCCTGGTGTTCCATCACTTAAAGCTTGAGCCGATGGAGAGATGGCTGGCCAATGACGTAGTCTAGGCCCGGTCAGACCTGCCTTTTGTATCAAAGCCTGCCCTTCCATGATATGCTTCAAGGGATGGGGTTATGATTTCCCGGCGATCTCTTTGTCAATCTAAAAATTAAGGAGGGCAACGTGAAATAGTACACAAATAGGTGCACGCGAGGGGGCTATCCGTGGCCGCTACCATGGTTCTGGATGTCGTTTGATGCCCTTCATTATTATAAGATATCTGTCTGTATTATCTATATGCTTATTTAGAAGTTTCTCCCATCCTAGTATGCCACAATTTTGTTATTTGTTTCTTAACCTTTGGCTGCGGAAGTGACTTGCATAATTGTTTCCCTAAACTGCAGGTGCGTTTTTATGGCGCTTCATTTTTTAAATGGTAAATTTAAAAACACTAACTTCATGAAATATTTACGGATTTCATTACATAATTCGTTTTATATAAGGTTAATAAAATAATCAAAACTTTATATTAAAATAAAATAAAAGATGTTTAAACCATATTGCAATAAATGCAGCTTTATTACCTGCACAAAAAAAAGTTACTTAAATGCACTGAAAATGCAACGTCAACATAGTGATCGTCGCTATATTGACGCATCGCAGTAAAACAGTTAATATAATCAGTTCCTCACAATTGTTTCTGTTGGTAAATCATCAAATGTCCTGCAATACAACCGATATGTTTCCAGGATGCGTTCCCTGCACCACCTCCTCCCTACGGCGTACGTGCGCCACAAGCGCGACCGCAGTGCAGGACGCCTGCTCCGCCCCCCACTAGAGTTACGGCGGAGGATCTTCAGGCGTTACTTCCGCCAACTACCGCCTCCATGGACCAAAAGACACAGTCCAGTTTTCAGGTGAGTTTGAATACTTTATTTAATTTAAAAATTATCTAAAGGATTAAATAGGCAAGATGGTGTGGTGTTCCACACCATCTTGCCTATTTAATCCTTATGACACCTATGTAAAACAGATTTCGTTAATAATTCGGTAAATTTAAAACATGGTTAATTGTATATTTAAAAATACGAGGGTGAACCAAATATATTAAAAAATAAACTGTAAACGATGAAAGACAAATATAATTCATTTTTCTATGGAGATTCCCGCGCAGGAAGATTTTTTTATCCCAGCGTCGTAAAATGAAACTGGTTGGGTCAGGAGCCAATTGCGCACAAACTGCTTCACACCTTCGTCATCTTCAAATCGTTGCCCTCCTAAAGCGGCCCAAACAAATGGAAATAGCAGCGCGATAAGTCCCGGCTGTAGGGAGGGAGTTCAAGTTGAGTCCAATGCATTTCTTCCAGTTTTGATATTGTTAGAGCTGCAGTACATGGTCTGGCATTGTCATGTAGAAGGATGATTCTCAAATCCGTTATCATCTTTTGCAGCGATATGCATCTCTCAATGATGAGAGATGCACATCCAAGGTGACTGGAGTCACCTTTCTTGCAATAGTAAGCAGGATTGATTGTGCGTCGCTTGTGCAATAAATCAATGAGCAAAATGTCTTGCTGGTCAGAAAACACTGTTGAGATCACCTTGCCAGCTGACAGTCGAGTCTTGTGGCTTTACTTGCATACTGGTTTGTTTTGATTCTGGAATGTAGTGGTCAACCATGTCTTGTCACAGGTGACGATACGACTCAAAATGCATCACATACAAAACTTGCTGTAAGCCTTTGACAGACCTCCAAACATTTCAATTTCTGATCTTCATTCTAAAGGCCAGGGACCCATCTGGCACAAACTATACGGAACTCTAGGTTCTTTGTGATGATCATTTGACAAAATTCCCATAGCTTATTCCCACCTGTTCTGCAATTTTGGATACCGTAACTCGTCAATCGTCTTCAAGGATGTCTCGAACTGCGCGAATGTTTTCATTTGTAATGCTGGTCCGAGGACGGTGATCATGTTCCTCATTTTCCACTCGTTTTCACCCTTCTTTGAACACCTTATGCTAAGCAAACACACGAGTCCTTGAAAATGTTTGATCCCCAAATTGTGCACTTAATCTCTGAAAAGTATCCATCCCTTGAATCTCATATTGTTATCATCATCCATGAAAACTGGTAAAAACCAGTATTTACTCAACCGGATCAAAACTTAATAAGACTGTTCTAGAATTAAAGCTAAGATGAATCTATATCATACATAACAACAGTTAAATTCACTAGCGAGAAATTTTATAATAATGTGTTGCGCAGTAGAAGGGTGCACTTGCTGCTCCCACATCGCGATGGTTACTGACAAACCTGTTGGGAGTGTGAAACGACTGGCTCTCCCCACTTCTATTGACCCCAACCAAGCATACTAGAAGCACGCGTCCATTCCTACCAGCCTAGACGTTCACGAACAATAATGCCATTTATGTTTGATCGACCCTCGTAAATGTATTTAAATGAGGTACCATCATTTTAAATTTTATCTGGATTGTTCCTGGGGATGTGGAAGAACATGCTAAGTCTGAAAAGAAAAAGTCTCAAATTTAACTACAGGCATTGAAGCAAGATTGGGATTAATTATAATTTTACCTTATAACGATGACAGTCATCATCATCATCTTAGTGTTGAACTCGGTTGCAGCACAAACTCTTGCTTCGGCGCCTGGCGTCCGCTTTCCGACTTTTTCTTCTCCACTTCGCACGGTCTTCAGCATCCCTGGTAGTGAGCCCGTTGGCCCGCATATCACCCTTAACGACGGCAAGCCAGTACTTTTTGGGTCTACCCCTCGTGCTGGGGCCCGACGCAGGCGGCATCACCAGACATTTGCTCCCTACGTAATAGCCAGTTGCCGTAAAACATGGCTATACCAGGGAAGATTGCCTGCAATTTACCAATGTCACGGACATGAAGGCTACCGCGAATGTGAGAGTTCCTAAAGCGGTCTTTAAACACATCCACCGCAGCATATTTATCCCCGTGACACGTAGTTCACGCTTGAGTCGCTCCAGCACTGGCCGAGCTTCACGGCCGTATAAAAAGACGCCTAATGATGGTCTTATAGACCTGTCCCTTCAACTTAACCGGCGTCTTGGGGTCACAGATAACATCAGTCACCTCACGCTATTTGGCCTGCGCGGCAGCAATGCGTGCCTTAACGTTGCCATCTATGTCATCATACGCTTGAAATATCTTCTTCTTCTTTTTCAACCTTTAACCACCCAATGCTGAGTGTAGGTCTCTTCCAATGCACGCCATTCTTCTTGGTTTAGCGCCTTTTGCATCCGATCCTTACCGGCTACTCTAACAAGGTCGTCGGTCCAACGCATCGGTTGCCTGCCTACATTTCTATGCCCTATTCTAGCCCTCCACTCAAGCACCCGACTACCCCACCTGTTGTCCTGTCTACGGTATATATGGCCCGCCCACTTCCATTTTCTGCTAGCGATCTCATTGGCTATGTCGACCAATTTCGTTCTCTTCCGGATCTCTGTGTTCCTGATTCGATCACGTAGAGAGATACCTAACATAGCCCGTTCCATGGCTCTTTGGGTGACTTGGAGCTTGTGTATCACCTGCTTTGTCAGCGTCCATGTCTCGGCTCCATAGACCATGACTGGTAGGACGCATTGTTCAAAGGTCCGACTCTTGAGGTTAATGGGAATGCTTGTGCTCTTGAACACTTCGGACAGTTTGCCAAAAGCACCCCACCCTAGGCGGATGCGGCAATCAATCTCGTTATTTTGTCCGAATTTGGCAAGGTTCAAGGTTTGTCCCAAGTAGACATATTCCTCAACTCTTTCTATCGCATGCCCATTATTTTAGTCTTCGATGTGTTCATCTTTAGTCCAACAATCACTGATGCATCATAAAGCTCTCCGATCATAGCTGATAAGTGCTCCAGGTTTTCCGCAAAAATGACTATGTCATCCGCAAATCGAAGATGAGTAAGGCGCTCACCATTGATGTTAATACCTCTGTCTGAAATATAGATCCCAGTTATTTCACCTGATCCATGCGCTCGTCCGTATCGCCGCCTATGCGAACGGATGTGGGATCTGTGGTGTCGCAGGCCAAGTACTCGGTCTTCGCCACATTGAGCTTCAGACCGCCGTTCTCAAGCGATTTCTTCCACGCCTTCACGCGTCGCATCAACCTATCCTTGTCCGAATCTGCCAACGCGATATCATTAGCATAAATGAGCAACCATGTGGCTGCTCATATGAGTTACTGATGCTGTCTGACAATCTAATACCACGCAACAGAAACGGATTAAGGACGGAACCCTGATGTACTTCGACTGGGGAATGGGAAATGGGGAAGGGTTTTGTGGACAACAGAGGTCCGAACCACGGGGTCGGAATTGCAGTACATGTCTCAGATGATGTCAGTATAGGCCACTAGAACCACTTTGGACTGCAATGCCCTCCAGACTATCGCGCGAGGAATACAGTCGAAGGCCGTCTGCATGCCCACAAACAGGCAATGCAGGGGTGTATTTTTCGTTTTGTATTTCTCCACGACCAGTACTTAGAGTGAAAATATGATCCATGGTCCCATAACCAGGGCAAAACCCATAGTGACATTCTGAGGCAGTTCACTCCTGTCGAATCCGAGAGTCGATAACCGTTTGGAGGTACAGGGGTTCCTTGCCTCCAATAGGTTTGTTGTTGAGGCAGAGTTCTTCTTCGAAGGGCTTCCTGGTAGTATTGTGCGTAGTAAAACTCAGTTCCAGGATTTTATTTCCGAAAATAAGCTATTAACGGGTCTCATTAAGCGCTTCCTATCTTTACATTTAAATAAAACAAATTGTTTGTCAGATATCATCTAAATTTTTTTTTCGTTCTAAAGACATAGTGATGCCATTATGTGTGGAATATAATATCGTTCAAATGTCCGCCACGGATTCTCTAGGTGGAGCACATCCGAAATGTTAAATTTTCCATGAATAGCGCATAAATCAGGCTTGGCATTTGACCGATGGCATGGGTTATGATGACAGGACCGTTGTGGTTTTTTTTTTATTGCTGTAGGACAGCAGACAGGCTGACGGCCCGCTTAGAATTTAGCAGTTACCCTCGCCTAAGGGTGTTTGCAACGCCAGTGGCATCGCGAACACGCTGCTGTCCCATAAGGGTACAGGCACTTGGGTCACTAATGCCGGAACACAACACAAGGTTATTATGGTGGCATACTTAAGATCAAAGGTGGTCGCCATCCAGACGGGCTTGGGGCCCTACCACGTAGCTAGGGTGGGTTAGGATTTGTCGCCTTTTACGACAGGCCGACCCCGGCCGCAAAGGTTAGTATTCTTTCTCCGCCGATAAAAGGTTTGGCTTATTCGCATACACTTACGAAAACCCCCACAAAAAAGTCTAACGGGGTCAAATCGCACCATCTCTGTGACCAGTTTACATCACCTCCCCATGAGATGACCATGTCCTCAAATTGCTCGTGCAGAATATCCAATGTGACATGAGCTGTGTGGCACGTAGCGCCATCCTGTTGAAATCACATGTTGGTGTCCAGATCATCCAATTCAGAAATATGGACCGATGACGCCGCCAGCCCAAAATCCAAACCGTGACTTTTTCGGGATGTATTGGATGCTCTTGGATCTCATGTGGATTGGTATCGTCCCAAATTCGTCAATTTTGTTTGTTCACGTTCATTCATCCAAAAATGGACCTCATCTCTAAAGATGATATTTGAAAATGAAAATTAGGGTCAGTTACCAACTACTCCAGAGCCCATTCAGAGAACACACGTCTTTGTCTATGGTCGTTTACCTTCAGTTCCTGGGTCAGTTGAATTTTGTACGGGTG
Organism: Malacosoma neustria; assembly: GCA_963693495.1. Classification (NCBI taxonomy): domain Eukaryota; kingdom Metazoa; phylum Arthropoda; class Insecta; order Lepidoptera; family Lasiocampidae; genus Malacosoma; species Malacosoma neustria. The sequence continues at coordinate 9,729,936 of OY856394.1, forward strand.
TAGGTCCAAGTCACGACGCAAAATTCGGCAAGTTGTGGTCTACGAAAGTTAAAGTTCTTGTGAGCAACGTGAAATCGATAGCCTCGGATTCTCCTGCACAAAATTAATAACAAAAAATACAAAATTAATAGTTTGTACTAATTTTGACATTTATTTCTATTTCAGGAGTTCCAGAGGTATCAGCAGCAATATAACGCGTTGCAGCGTGCCGCGTCTCGGACAGCACCCCAAGCGGACTGGAACGAGCCGTACCGGGACTCATTATCAGGGTTAACGTTACCCGACCTCCCCGACACCTGCGACCTTGACCAACTCCTCCCCACACTCGGCGCCGACCTCAACCTCGACGAGTCGGAAAGAGTCTTATCGGCCATATCCGACTTAGACCCTGGCGCGAAACTGGACCTCCTCTACGACTCCCAACAGGAGTCTATGACGAGTAATGCAGAAACCAACCAAACTCCGGACTCCCTATTACATGAAATCACCGGCGGGCAGTTCGTTGGTAATAATATGAATGGACCGTATCCTGAGCCAGCTCCTCAACAGAATGAAGTGCCTTCCAAGGAGACGTTTGAACCGGTTACAGCCGAGAATTTCATGCCTCCTCCACCAGTTCCTCACCAGTCAAATGCAAAGATGTCACCCTACCAAAATAACTCGCCAAATCATATGATGGGCACGCAGCATCCGCCATTCAAATCACCCCCCTCGCACCATTATTCAATGTCGCCGACCATGCTCAATTCAGAGCGAATGGTCACGCAGACGAGTCAAAGCTCGCAATCAACGTCTATGCCTCCTCCAATGAGGTTACCTGTGAGAGCAACTGCTTCAGTGTCGACCGCAACAGTTGGATCGCAAGCAACTGCACAGGAAATTGAAGAACAAAGCAAACAGTACCTTATCAAGACCTTAATGAGGGATGATGACATTCCACCGCCGAAAGAGGAGAAGAAGGCCGAGGAAGTCACTGTGGCCCAATGCAAAGTCAAAGAGAACTGTGCGGATGTTGCTCCTGAAATATTCGGCATAGCGAAATCCATACCGGCGCCTGAAGATGAGATCAAGAAGGAGGAGGAGGCCAAAAAGAAGGCGATGAAAAAGGAAAGGGATGACAAGTTGGCCCAAAAGGGTGGGAAACCAAGAAGCGGCGGCGTCAAAGAGAAACTTTCGACGCTGAAGGATAAAATAATTCGAGATGGGAAAAGTGTTAAAGCGACACCAGTAAGGACGAATTTGGGAAGTGCTGTACCGATGGGGAGTACAGGCAGTGATACAGGACCCAACTCCCCTCCAGGGGAGAAGGAATCCATTAAGCTGCGGTTAAAGCTAGATAAACATGAACCTGTAGTGGCCCCTCTTTATAAGGCGGATGTTAGTTTCCTGAACCAAGCTAAAGGTGAAAAGCCGGTGGATGGGGAGCTCAGGGTACCTCCGCTTCATATTAGTCTACGAGGCCGGAATTCAGCTGTGATCAAAAATTCCAAAAAAGAGAAGAAAAAGTTTGCCCCCGGTGATATGCATTCGAAAAAAATCAAGATTAGGAAACCTATGGATGATGATAAGCCACAACGGAGAGATTCCGACGAATCATCTGTATCCAAGTCTGGTGATAGTGCAGAAATAGAGTCCGAGGAGTATTTGAATGTGAAATCCATCAAAATGAACAACCACTATGATTGTGATGGGAACAAGACAGAGATAACAGGCGATAACAACGTCGTCTACAGGATGAAGACAATATCAAAGAATGCTCACATAGTCACCAAGTCACATGACTACAAGTTGAATAATAAGCTGCAGAGTCTCGATTTGAAGGTTAAGAAAAAGTTCAAAATACTCAGTGAGAGTGGAAAAGAGCGAGACAAAGAATGGAGGAATGATATGTTAGAGAAGGAGGGGAAATACGCGCAGAACGAGGGGTACAGAGAGACACCAAATAACCATGATGTGAAAAAGAAGTTACCTAGTGGCAAAGAGTGTAGTGTGAAATGTGATAAGTCCAGTGATGGGAAAACAGTGCAATCGGACATAGAAAGTAGTGAATGCAAAGGTGCTAGTGATGTGGATACAAGACTTTTAAAGTGTCATAATGACGCAGACAATAAATTAAAACGGACGCTCGCCGAAAGTGCAATTACCTCACCCAATGGACTGCTTACCTCTGAGAAGAAGAGAAAAACGAGTCACAGTTCCTGTCCAGGTGAGTTGACAGTATTTGTTCTCATCTAGATGTTATCTTCAAACACAGTTCTTCATCTTGAGTGAATTAATACATTTACACAAAAGTTACTTACTATGGGACTAAGAAAGCTAGTTAGGCACTTTAAAACCTTATGAAGCTGCAATCACTCGTATATTACTATGGAAAGAGTTTTTAATGAGTTTTGCATTATGTTGCAGATCCCGTAGGATCTACGAATGTAGGCACAATAGTGTCAGTGGCACGGGTGGACTCCCCGCCTGGTGGATGTCGCGTGGGGAGCGCGTCGCCGCGACGCAAAGAACGCCCCAAAGACAAGTCGTATTGCAAGCTCTTGGCAGAGCGTACGGCGCGCCCAGATGGTGACAAATTCGGTAACCGGTCTCCAAACTCAGCAGCTCAGGCGGCGGGCGAGGACTCCGGCATTGAGTCGATGGACGCGCTCTCAGAAAAGTCGCCCAACCAGGCGAGCCAGTCTCCGCCCGGACCCCAACCCCAGACGCATCCGCACCGCAAAGAGCGACTCGACATGCCACGCTCTACTAGTCCCGCTTCCGTGCAACGTATTATCGGGGTGGTGGAGCCCCCACCCCCCTCCGACGAGCTGCTCGAGCGGCTTTCACTTGCCGCCCCACCACGCCTCTACGAACGCAAGCCCCCTGATCATTTGGACGACCACCTTGGGGACATCGAGGCCGAACTGGCCAAGATCCACGCCGATCATGACCACCACCGCCATCTGAACGGGGACGACGCGCCCCGGAGGCCTCCTTCTCGAGATCACCAACCCCAATCGACCAGGGAGAGCAAAACCACCGCCACACCTATACTTGGGGAAGACGAGAAGATTACGCCCGAACTCAATAGGCTAGACATGGTGCAGACGGATCGGTCGAATGATCACAATGTATTGGACATAAATTCAACGACAGACGGAATTATCTCGCCCAAAAAAGAGAAGGATGATTTTGATACTCTACCAAGTCGGAAATCACCACCTCTCTATACATACTCCAATCAAGAGAAAATGAGTGTGACAGACGCAGAAGTGAAGGAGGAGAAAATCGTTGCAGAAAACGGTGTCGCAAAAGCAGAATGTGCCGAAGAAAAAATTGAGACTAAATTAGAAAGACTGCCGTTGAAGGCCGATTTTCCCGACAAGAGTTTGCTTGAGCAGCTGTTGATCGAGATACCGACGCCCGATTACTCTGCGAAGAGACCCGAGTCACCATCGCCCTCAGCGCTAGAGAGGGTGGCGCGGAGCAGCGTTAGGACGCGATCGAGCAGTAAAATGAATAGCCCCGCGGACGGACCGAAGACTCCCAAACTGAGCCCTGGGCTGCCGAAACAGGCAGAGAGGGCTGACTCGCCAGCGACGCAACGGAATTGCCTGCGAGGGGGCTCTGTTGACAAGACGAGTCCGCGGACGGGGGCAGCTAACGCTACCAAGCCCCAGCCAGGTGCGAAGCGAAAAAGGCGGGAATCTGAGAGCTCCGGTGCCTCCAATATCAGCTGTGAGGACGGACCCTCCCTCGCGGCCCGAACTAAGAAAAAGCCGAGGCGGACGGAGGTTAAACAGACGCCAGCGGCCACGGGGGGCGTCGCCGTCGCCGGTTTGGGTGGCGGAGGGGGTGGGGGCCAGGGCAAAGCGAAAAAGGACTCCGACAGTGATAGCGATGAGCCCCTCATCTGTAAGGTGCGGGGCAAAACTGTAAAGGCGTCGAGGAGCGCGGTGCGAACAGGGGCTAAAGGCGCTGAAGGCGTGGGGACGCGTCGTTCGGTACGCCACGGGCTGCCTCACCAAGTATCGGCCGCGCCTGCCGTGCTTACTCCGCCCACGTCCACAGCCTCTGTGCCCACGCCGGCATCACCCATCAATACTCCAGTTAGGAGAAAAACGAGAAGTGCTGGTGAGTTTTCACAAGTATTTAAACTTTGATCTCTATCTAGTCAGGGGCATGCCATATTGCTGAATGAGGTTTTTGTAATTCAAGGTTGCAAAACAGCCTATCTGTTTACAATTAATTATTGACACAGCCTAAATTAAGTTTACGGCTCTTTAACATTAAATAATGCATTATGACCAAGAATTGGTGGGGAACGGACGGGTTTAAAAATAGACTTCCTGTTTATATTTCATTTTCAATAATAATTATTTGGTTTCTTGACAGTTCTTGAGATGTGTATGTGGTACGATCGCGGCCTATAAGCTGAACCATGACCTTGTATGCGCAGTGACACATTTTTGGGTCTCAATTGTGTGCGGTATGGGGTGAGATGTGAGGGGGCGTACGGAGCCATAGCAACGCAGGGACGCTAGCTCCCGCGTGGCGCGTAGTGACACTGCCCCGCGTTACCGGCACACGCTTCCCGCGGTCTTACGGTCGAGTCACACCGGAATGGCAGCGGCGCGGTGAGCACTTCAGTGTGAAATAATTTTAAACTTTATCTACATACTTAGAAGATCAGTATCGCTTGAAAAGGTCGCGACGCAGCCGCCGCCCGCCCGCGGTGAAGCGAACAGCCGCGCGCCACGTGCGTCGCGACCATTTCAAGCGATACCTACTGATCTTTTAAGTATGTAGATAAAGTTTAAAATTATTTCACACTGAAATTGCTCGCCGCGCCGCTGCCGGCCTCTGCCATTCCGGTTTGACTCGACCCTTAATGTACAATCGCGCTCATTTTTTTCACTTCAGAGTTCAAAGACTATCAAATTTGTGATAATTTTATTTCACGAAAATGTCTTGCCCCAACCAACTTTAAAGAGACAGTCTAGAAAGATGATATTTGACATTTACAATAATTTTTTAAAAGAAAATAATAAACGTGTTTCTGTAAATAAAACTGACAATGCTACAAAAAATCTGTGTCTACAGTTAAAAGGATTATAAGAGAAAGCGCAGAGCTTTGTATGTGTAGAATATATTGAAGTAAAAATTCGGATTTATTACGATGAACAGCTTCAAACACTGCTCAGAATCATCAATTCGTTGTTGTTTTTGGTCGATTGTGAGCTCGCGCGGTACCCACTTTGAACAGAGCTTTCGCATATCCAAATATTCATCTAGCATATGTCCAACACGTTCCTTTGATATCTTTAGGGTCTCAGCTATCTTAATTAAATACGTAAAGCGCGGCGGCGGCGCAACGTGACACGCCCCTTCGCCGGAAAATGCCGAGCGTTTACGAAGTTAATGTCATCGAGACAGCAATCCGAACGGGCACACACGTGAGGGCACTGGCGCCGATTATTTTTTGCTTTTCAGTTTCTTCGGGGGTTTATTTTTTTTTTGTTTCTTTCTTTAAGTTAACTCAGTTAATTTGCCGTTTTTCTACATCAGTTTGAACAGCGTCACTGTGAAACTTCAAAATGTTTTTACATTGCAAAACCTGCATTATAAGTCGATTTCGTACCATATATTCGCATTTTGTACACACTATTCTCACAAATAGGCAAGAGTATGAATAAATCAATTCAGATTACTTATACACCATTTTATTTATACAAGTACTTGAGCAAGATGTATTGCACAAATTATAAATAACTATACAACTAAAAATAATTCCAGTGTCATTCCTTGTTATTGTCAGTTTTGACATTCAATAAGACCAAAGAGAATATAATCACTTAAGCCTATAGACAATTAATGTCAATTTATTAAATATATATTTACTACTATTATAAAGAGGAAAGATTTGATTGTTTGTTTGTTTGTTTGCATTGAATAGGTTCCGAAACTACTGACCCGATTTAAAAAATTCTTTCACTGTTGGGAAGCTACACTATCCCCGGGTGACATAGACTATATTATATTTTAAAAAAATTAGATGATGTAAAAAAATTACCTTAAATATTATTTAAATCGCGTGCGCTGCGAAAATTATTGATGATAGAATAAAATAATGTACTACGACTTTGCAGAACATATCATTATTTACAAAAAGTGTCGCAATAGCATATGTCTAACTATTATAGTTATGCCACAATAAGTGTTCTTTTATTTTAAAAATTTAATTGAAATGCCGCCCCTAGAAAAGGCTCTTTATTTGTATCTTGGTATTAATCCTTATCAAAATAAATTACTTCATATTCAAAACTGCTTCAATACCTTTATATAACTTTTTGAATTATTCAATTCGGATATTCCATTCGAAAGATATCACGAGTTTAAAAATGTAAGTATTAGAAAAATGTTACGTGGTAACCGCTCACCCTGTTCGGCTAGCTAGGCAGCACTTTATGCAATGTAGGCGTGCGTCACTGGGGTTTTTACAAAAATTAGAAAAAAATACTTATTAAAAAATAACGAAAAAAATAAATAAAAAAAATAACAAAAAAAATCATTAAAATAAAAGTTCATAGAAATAATAATATTCAAACTTTCTTTATAATTTTATTTTTTTAGTAACCTGACGCAAACAGAAGGGTTTATGTGTGTATATAATTTTGGAATTAGAATTTTTTATTAAATACCCGTGCGATGCTGGGGCGGGCCGCTAGTTATTAATATTTGTATAATATTATTATTTATTAATTAAATATTTGCTAATGTACATTATTAATTTAATATTATACTATTATAAAACATATTATCTATACTACTATTATAAAGAGGAAAGATTTGATTGTTTGTTTGTTTGTTTGTTTGTTTGCTTTGAATAGGCTCCGAAACTACTGACCCGATTTAAAAAATTCTTTCATTGTTGGGAAGCTACACTATCCCCGGGTGACATAGGCTATATTATATTTTCAAAAAAATTAGGGATCCTTACTAAAACTCTAATAATGTAACCCAAAGTGTAAAAAAATTACCTAAAATATTATTTAAATCGCGTGCGTTGCGAAAACTATTGATGATAGAATAAAATAATGTACTACAACTTTGCAGAACACATCATTATTAACAAAAAGTGTCGCGACAGCATATGTCTAACTATTATAGTTATGCCACAATAAGTGTTCTTTTATTTTAAAAATTTAATTGAAATGCCGCCCCTAGAAAAGGCTCTTTATTTGGATCTTGGTATTAATCCTTATCAAAATAAATTACTTCATATTCAAAACTGTTTCAATACCTTTATATAACTTTTTGAATTATCCAATTCGGATATTCCATTCGAAAGATATCACGAGTTTAAAAATGTAAGTATTAGAAAAATATTGCGTGGTAGCCGCTCACCCTGTTCGGCTAGCTAGGCAGCACCTTATGCAATGTAGGCGTGCGTCACTGGGGTTTTTACAAAAATTAGAATACTTATTAAAAAATAACGAAAAGTAAATAAAAAGTAATAGCAAAAAAAATCATTAATTTAAAAGCTCATAGAAATAACAATATTCAAACTTTCTTTATAATTTTATTTTTTTAGTAACCTGACGCAAATAGAAGGGTTTGCCCCCAGGGGCGCTCCTCTGTCCGAGGAGTGCACGGGTGTGCGTACCCGAGGTGCCCGAGCATCCGTAGCTTCACTCCCCTCTCCGTTCGAGGCGACAGAGTCCTACCTTTCTTTCCGTCTACCTCTTACATCCTTTCCAACTTAGCTCTCTGTTCGTGGCGTGGTCCCCGATGGGATGGTTGGGAATACTGATTGGGGTCCCGGGTTCTACCCTGGGACCTGATTTGGTAGTCAAAACCATGCCTATTTCGACTGCGCCTGCACAGAGAGTGTTCCCGGGGCGGGAATTGCATCCTCGCTGTCGGTTGGTCTTGCTGGGCCGGCTACGACGTCAGGCGACTCTGCTTTTTCTGGAGTGTCGTCTGGTAGTCGTACCTGACTAGCACGCGACGGGGATGCGAGTCCCGTCCGGAATTGGCCGCGGAACTGTCGCTCCCGACCCTGGTTCTGTCCATGGTCGGGGGCGATCCTGGATGGACGGCCGTCGCCTCCTTTTGCGAGGCAGTAGTGTCTGCAAAGGAGGCGGCGGAACGGGAGCGGGAGTCCGCCACCGCACTCCCCTCCCGCCAACGTAGGCCGCGTCGTCGGCGCCGGAGGGCGGGCAACGATCTCCGGCCGCCGTAGAAAGCGGCCGCGGGCGGCCCCTCGGGGGAGGATCCGCCGCCCGCACTATTGCCGTGAGGGAGAAGGCCGCGTGCTGTTCCGCAGCCCCCCTCAACTCCTAGAGTTGTTACAAGAGAGCGCTGGGGGGACGAAACCCTGACCCCCTGGCGCCAGCACTTTAGAAGGGGCCCGCTTTAAGACAAAGCGTGGGCCGGCGCCGGCCCGGGCCACGAGATCGGCAGGCCATATATCCGTAGGCCCGGGCGTAGGCGATAGGAGAACAGCGGGGTTTTTTAGTGGGTAGTCGGATGGTCGAACATCTTTTCCGGAGTCCCTTATATCCCTCGGTCCCCCTGGGCCGGGGGTACCCGTCAAGAGAGGTTTTTCCCCGAGACCGAAAAAAAATAGAAGGGTTTAATTTTTAATTTTTTGTTAAATACCCGTGCGAAGCTGGGACGGGCTGCTAGTATTATTATAAAATTAACTTTTAATGATCTTTAGCAGGCCAATAAAGTTTAAAAAAGTGTAAGTGTGTATGTGTGTGTATGTAGTGTATTATTCAAGCAATAGTGTGTGATGTTTATTTTAATTAATTAAATGTATTTCTAATGGATTTTAGGCAAAAAATCATTTTATGCACTTCTCCTCCATATAAACTTCAAATGTCCCAAATTCATGCTCCTCCATCCGCACAATTTTCGTAAAAAGGCGTACAAAGTTTTCGCTTTACGTAATAATTACATAGAATAGCAAGAAATTTTAGTTTAGTGACTTAGAACTCATCACATATGAAGAAAATAAAATTGAAATTGCAGTGGGCGACGGCACGTCGATGAGCGCGGGAGCGAGACGAAGGCGGGCGTCACGCGAGGGCAAGTGACGGCGGGCGCATGCGGAGCGCAGCCCCGCCCCGCAGGTGCATTCGCCTTCACCGCCACCACGCCCCGCCCATCACCACCTCGTGCCCATTATGTGCCCTATCGACTGACCCCCACACGTTGGACTGCTCGCCGCGCTGCATTACACGCTGTAGCAAATCGTCGCCGCGGCTCGCCGCTACCCTTGCGTCGATGGAAATCTGCCTCGCCGCATTAGCCTATAGCATTTCGCCCTCTGGGGCGATACCTATATATTTTTGTACTCCCGAAATTAACAGTTATGTATACCCTATTAATATTTGTCACATACAAACACGGGCTGCCATAGAGACAGTTAGAACCTTATGAGTGGCCTTTCAGTGCTACCTTAGATTTCTTTGTCCTGGCGGCGATATGTCGTATTACATACACAGCAGACGGTTAACCAGTCCATCGCCTCAGGGGGTTTCATTAATGCTATAGCATCAAGAATTGCTACTGGATGTTTTAGGTAACTAAGTCCGTTCCGACACATAATCTGTAATAGATGAAAATCGGTTATTGATATTTTTATATTTTATTTTTTCTTTTTCTATTGTTAAATTTTATTTATTCTTATTAATTTATTCTTTTTCTACTGTTAAATTTTGACCGTGATTAACGACGTAAACAATCAAGTACTCGCGAAGTACACATGCAAGTTTTAATTTTTTCATTTTGAATATCACAGAATATGTGTTGGAACAGATCGACTCGAATAACTGACAGTTTGTTGTATACCTACTTTTTAAATAGGGATGTTCGCGTGTTCGATATGGTGAATCGTTTTTTAATGATTTTCAAATATAAAGATGCACGAGTCATCTATTTGACGGATTGTTTTTTAATTTATTAGTATCTATATAGATGTATATGAAAATATGACATAAAACAGGAAATAATCAGAATTTTATATTATTTGACTTTATTTTTGATAATTACCCACATTTTAAATTAAATTTGCAAATAGACTGTCAGTTTTTGAGATAAAAATAATCGATATCAAATCTCGATAATGGACATGAATTTTTTATAATCGATTTTTTTTAAATAATTTGTTATATACTGAGTAAAATCATGTTACCAATCACTAAGCACTTGAATATAAGTATAATTTAACAGTCGTGATAGCGTACGTAAATGCGCGTCGTGTAAGAAGCCTTAGTTCATTAGAATAGTTGTATAAACTGTACAAAATCACTCGATATGTAGGACACGTTGTTACAATAAATAAATATAGCGAGATATATATTTAAAAGAAATGCATAAATTTTTAAATAAATAAATATTTTCATACGTTTTTGCACGTGAATGATCGTTACGTGAACTTGTAGATTGTAAAAAAAAAAAGTTTTGCCGGGACCACGCTATATTATTCGTGTTTATATAAATGAAATATATATTTTAGAACATATAACCGCTCTATGTTCATATTAAAATAAGCTAATTCAGTTCAGTTCCCCTTTTTTTCTTATATAACATTTTTTCAATAACGTAACCCGTGGTTTTTATTGTAAGTACGTCGGTTTCTTTTTTCTTGTATCTTTGCGTAGAGCAGTGGTTGGTAACGCGCGCCTCTTTGACTCTGCTACGGTTCTTCCGCGAAATGTTTATTCCAGGTACGGAATACTTACTTATTATCTACAATTATTTCCGTAATAATGTCTCCTAAAGCAAAGCATAGCTTTAAAAATTGGATCTTTGAATAAATTTCAATTGTGTATTGTCTATATTTGGTTCTTTTGGATGAGGTTGCCAACCACTGGCGTAGAAGTTTCTAGTTTGCCCTGTGTCGATCTTCAGTTGCGCACCCCACGCTCTGGAGAATGCACCTCCCATGCAACCGACGTCATTCCGCTAAAGTTAGTAAATATATAAATCACTTCTTTCACCAAATTATATTTTTGAAATTGTGTCATCACCATCGAAACGTTAAATTCCGCTTGCAACGCAAAATTTCGTTTCGGAACGCGGGGTCCTTTTCCAACATTTTCTTCTCCAATTCGCACTGTCTTCAGCATCCCTTGTAGTGAGTCCATTGACATGCATATCATCCTTTATGACGTCAAGACAAGGCTTTTTTAGGTCTACTCCTCCTGTCGAAGCCCCACGGAGGCGGTATGGCTAGACGTTTGTTCCCCGCGTAAGTAACCGGTTGCCCCAAAACGCGTCTATACCAGTGGAGACGATACTCCTGCAACTTATCCACAATGTCACAGACTCATCTCTAAAGTTATTTATATATAAAGAGTTATAACTTTTATTACTCAAAATAATAATAAGACTTAAAACGGACTATATTATATGAATCAAAATAAATATCTCAAGTATATTATCTAAGATTTATGTAATAATCACATTTCAACACTGGAACCGAAACCACTTTGTCCGTTCAGAAATAGTTCGCAATTTCAACATACGAACTCGATGCTGTAACGGGGGGTGGGGAATATCCCACCAAGGGGGAGGGTATGAAATACTGTCTAATCTAAAACCCTATAGATGAAGCAGAGTTTATGAACGTTTAACCCTCGTGGTTGTAACTAAAGTTTGTAATTTCATTATGTAGTAGTTAAATATTACATTATATTCTCTTACATCCGTAAAGCGGTATTTGAACATTATCTTCGCCTCACGGTAATATGTTTCTGCAATATTGTTACTTAATACCAGGCTAAGACCAGCGTCAGCTCAGTCAGTTCAGCGTCCCAACCACATCAAATTTTTTTATATTTTGGGAAAAGGTGTACTTCGCTACAATAGTAAAAAATTAAAAATAAAGCTTAACTAAAATGTATGAGACTGCATGGCCGGGCTGTTAGCTAACTTAGTGAGGCAGCTATAGAATGTTTTAATTGCACTATGTGAATAATTTTTTTTTATAAGATTTGAGATACAGTTCAGCCAGATATTTTACAAAAATATTGCAGATTTAGATGTATCAATAATTAAATAAAACAATCGAGTTCTTTTTTGAAATTCAAATGAAATCAAGATGGCGTATTCCCGCGCAAAACTTCGTCGCTATAATAATATACGTCTTAGTGATTTTAATAATATTAAGGGAAAAATGAATTTCACGACCAATAAATGTAATTTTTGAACTTATTATTTCTTAGATGATGATAAATAAATAATAATAATAATTGTGACTGAGTGTTTTCAGAGGTATCGTCTGTTCGGGCTTCCAGTATACTAAAAGAGTTTATTTTGACTTCTTTGTAACAATTTTATTTGACCTTAATATGTGTATTTTATTGGTTTTCGCTGCTTTATCCGAGTTGTTTCAAAATATACATATAGCCGTTTCGTTAGTTTTGTATTTTTAATTTTGCATTTTGTTTGTATGGCCGCACTGTGTTTAAACATCGCGAACGGTTCTTTGATTATTACATAACTAAATGAAATGTACGAACATTTCGGATGAATCGTTGTGTTCATTAAAATTAAAAAATAAACAAACCGTGTGTATATTTAAGAAATTCATATACCGAATAACATATAACAAACCAAACATAAACTTTTTTTATATTATTTTATGGCCTGGTAACGAGACCTTTAAGCCAGTGTCAATCATTTACGAGGCATTGCTTTAATATATTTAGCTTCATTAAAGCCTTCTTTGAATGTGCCTTAAACACAAAGAAAATCAATGTTTTATACCACCCGTAGTTCAAGAAACAATCCAATATTTTTTAGCCTTTTATTAGTACAATTCTATTGAATTAACGCTATCGATCCGAGATATGATTAACTGCTTTTTGTTTTTAAAGTAATCCGCTATTTTCAAGGCAGATTGGCAGGTTTTGGTGTACCAGTTTCTTCGCGATGTATTTCTTCAGCATCGGTAAATGACAATTGTGGCTTGAAAATTTGTCTAGAAATGCATCTATCTCCCTTAACCCATTGGAGACAGTGATTTTTTTTCGAATACGGTCCCTAAAAGCGATGCAATTAGATATATACAGTATCCTGCATTGATATTTACTAAAAATTTAAATTTTGAAAATCGAAACAAAATGCAATCAAACCAATGCAAAATTCAGTTTTTTCTATAGATTACAGATTCTGTTAATTGAAAAATATAGATACATACAGCTTCGGAAATTAATCGCACACACTTTGCAGTCGGTCCCGAATGGGTTAACCTGTAACTTTTTTTTATATTATTCTCGTCTTTATCATGTCACTCAGTAAATTATGCACAAAAATCTACATGAAATATAAAAATCTATATAAATAAATAAAAAATTATGACATTGACATCAAAAACTATGACAAAATCCAGTGAATATTTTTAATATAATAAATTTAATAATAATCATTTAGCTTTATTATTTTACACTGTAAATACGAATCATATTTGTTTATTTTTCTAGTTTTCCCATTTAGATTCTAGTATTTATTTTCTCTATATAAGGTTTTTTTTTTACGAAAAAATCTTTACTGTACAACCTTTTTGCGGTTTTATTAAATCAGTACGATTGTGGTTAGCGATCATTATTTTTAACATATCTATAATATCGCGTGATTTAAGTTTTATGGCAGTATATTTTAATCTAATCAAAATACAGCTTTTTTTAATACGAATACAAAACAGCCATAAACATTTAAAAAATGAATTCAAATGTCAGTTTTTTTTATTGGCTTTTAATATAGAAATACGTTTTTTTTTTCAGTTACAAAAGTATAATAATTATTAAATATGCGTCTATGATTGTTTGCAACTTTTATATATTCAAAAATTTTCATATTATCAAGCATTTTCATTTCATTTCAAGATAAGCACTTAATACTGCACTTAAAATTTCTTTTAGGAGATGGCATGGTACAATTTATCCTACATGACATTTTGCGAATGTCATGCAGGACACTAAATTTTGAGGGTAATTTTGACACTGCAAACGCTAATACAGTAGAAGTTATGTTCAAAAAGAGAAGCAAAGATCTGGTAAGATATATATTGATAATAGATCGATCAGAAATATTAAAAAATAAATTAGCTATCGGTTTATATACTTGTCGTAAAACTTGAATATATTCTTGTTTTTTTTTTTTTGTGAAATTAAAATAGTTTTCGATTTGTGTTCAGTTATTTAAATATTGTTACACAAATGTACTATGGATAATGTTTTGCAGTAATTTTCATATATTACAATTAATATTTTAAAATTATAAATTAGATCGCCTTAATTTATCATTTTTTAGAATCTTACATTTTTCTTGATTATTCTTTCTTCACATTCATCATTTTCGTAATATTGTCTATTTTGAATATTCTTTTTATCTAAATTTAAACTTTGCGTGATGTGACTTAAGTTAAAGTGTTCTTACGTTTTATACATTGTAGTATAGTAAATTATCGTAGCCATCTTGTTTACACCAAGCAAATCATATTTAATATTTATGAGATTTATTTGTACATTGATTTGATTTAAAAAATACCGCTTTTATTAATATTCTTTTGTGTATCTTTATAATTCATCACTTTTAGATGTATTTATTTTTTATGCAATAGTTTTATTTGATGAAGAAGTAATGAGTTTTTTTAGTTTAAATTATAATATAAACAACCTAAAAGTTTGTTTAAAAAGAGGAAATAATAAAAAAGTACTACATATACTCGAGGTACATAGCGTAATACTTTGTAAGAATATAGACAAGAAATAATTTTATTTGCAGTTCCTAACATTGAATTAAATCAGTCTAAAGCAATAATATATGGATGTGAGATTCTATATTTAAATATTTTCTGCTTTCATTTCTGTATAATCTTAGATCTGTGACGATATGATAGCTGTCAGATCGCCATCTTTACAATGGTGACATATAAATACGTTATAATTTTTTAAATATTAAAGAACATTGATTTGGTACTATCGATAGGTGAATTTTTTTTTTCTGAAATCTACAGAAACCTTTTTTTAATATATTCCGTTACAGGCAATCTTATTACGCTCATTTTATATACTTGTGTATTTTAATTTTTTTCTCACTTTAGTGTTCATTATGTATGTTCAAATCAGTGATAGTGCTATAGAATTTTAATATTAGAAGTGTTTTAGTGCGTTTGTAGTGTGTATAGATATAATGAGACTATAGATTAGTAAAAGAGGTTTACCGTATACGACATTTTGACTGAAAGGTCTATTACTGTATTTCAAATTCGATAAGGTCTGTTCTAGAACGAAATCACAATTATACATGCCTTCCTAGTCTGTCATCATTGAACAGAAAAGGAAAGTACATTGGCTTCATAGACTGTCGTCATTTGTGTAGAAGTATATCATAACCAACATTTTTAATAATTACAACGATATCTTATATTCTTATTTCCATTTTTTTGGAACTATCAAATTGTTTTTTTTTTTAATTTATGGTATGGCTGCAGGTAAAGTGTGGTATACGTGTAAACTTGAATACGTTGCCTGATAAACTGTGCCCTATGTAACTAGTGCCGTGGTGTTATGCTTAGTATTAGGGGACGCGGCTAATCGGAGCGTGAGCGGTGGACGTCGGGGTTCATTTTAGTATCGTAAATCGTGTTCTACTGAGGTGTAAGGTTTTGTGAACCGTTTGTGTGTTATTCGGTTAGCTTTATTACAAAATGTAACATATAATCACAATCAAAAAAAGATATTTTTGTTTATTTTTCTACGTAAGTTGATATATATTATACACATTTTAAAAAACGAACAGCGAATAACGTCGTGTAGCACATTCAATTAGATGTGTGATTACATGCTATCTCGCTCGCACTTATTTTTTTTGTAAGATTGCACAAAAATAAATCCTAGAAAATGAATATTTTAATATACTGACATTATGTTTCTGTTAATTAACAAATCTTGTAGTCTAAATAGATCTTGAGATGCGATCTTTTTTTAGTTTTGTGCAATTTTTGGCGTTGAGCGGGGGGGATAGCGTGTGGATCCATGATATCCATCCATGGATGGATATACATGTTTAGTGGCAAACCTTTTTCGTTTATACAGTATACGCGCCGTGTGAAGTGGCTGTCAAATTATTTATTGCATAGCTTTTGCATGTGTATCCGAGAATATTTTGTTAATAGATTTCTATATTTGTCATTCATAATATATGCTGTTAAAATTTATATATAAATGTTGTGAATACCCGCCATTTTCATACAGTGCGTACTGACAAGGAAATATAATAAATTATTGCATATAGGTATATATTGCATATGGCTCGGTCGCTATCTGCGTACAGTCGTGTCGTGTAAATGTTTATGTACAGATAGGGATATTAATATAATGTGTTATATCATTTTGTTTATAATAAATCGTTTTCGTTGGGTGCATATGATGATGCTGGTGAGCGGTCCACGCGCGGATATCCTGTAGTAATGCAAAAGAAGCCTTATATAATATTTGTAATATAATATTAAATGACTTGCAAGCTTGTACCATATAATTATAGTGAGTGGAAACTTCTCAAAAATAGCTGTGTATATTGGGTGTATAGTTAATCATTTTTTTAGGTTACATTGTTTTGTTTTTATTGTCAACTAATTGATAGTAATTTATGCCCGATAAATATATATATATCTATGTTTATGTATGAGAAAAAAATGATGAAAATACAAATAGTTTATAAAATACACGTATAAATATAGTTAATAGGGAAGATATAACACACCACACGCGAGAGTAGTATATATATAGTTTTGGTATGTAAACAATTATTGTAACGTTGTAAATACAAACGCAAATATAGATGAATAATAAAAAGATGAATTGAATACAATAAAGAGGTAACTTTATGTTATTTGTAATATTTTTTTCTAGTAACGTGTTGGGTGAAGTTGGCGGGTGCGGCCAATGGCGCGTTGACCACTCGCCGCACCGCGCAACTTGTTACGACAATGATAATGCCTGCGTGTACATTTTTTGTTACTGGCAATTTTACGATTGTACTTTTTTAATCTGTCCCACATTTTTGTGCATTATTTTTTCTTGTAAGTTGCTTTCACTGTCGTTTCTAGATTATTTTTAAAAAAATCATAAATAATTATATTCGTGAAATACGATGAGTCATGGTGAATTATTATCATATTATTATGAATGAAAAGAAATAAGGAATATTATTGTTCTGCTATTATTAAATTTGTAAAGTTAGTTTATTAATAAATGAATAAAAAAATTTGTTGTTTTAATAATTGTATCTTTTATACTCATATTTTAGGTTACAAACACATAATAGGGAAGTTACTTATTATTCATTAAAAAAATCAACTTTACTTTATCAAGTTTGTTATTGCTTTATGTTTGCATTGTTAAAATTGTGATCCATTAAAACTATAAGCGAACCCTGGCTACAGTTGCCGCGTTGTCGACTTATTTGTGATCCATTAAAACTATAAGCGAACCCTGGCTGCGGTTGCCGCGTTGTCGACTTATCCAATCTTATTTTATGTATTCATGTACATACTTAAAACGAAGTGTACGCTTAAAACGCTCCTAAAATAACTTGCAGCTTTTATAATACGCTTTCTTATGTTCAATCACATTAGAAGCAAAAGCTTGATTTTGTTATCAAAAAAACGAAACGCCAAACTTCAAAGTTTGGTTTTGAATGTGTTTAATTTTTTTTTACATTTAGCCAAAAATATAAATAATGCTAATTAACTGTGGATATTATAAGGTATCATTTAATGAATATTAATGTTTCAAATTAAAATTAAATTTCTTTAGCTATTGTGTTTTGTTCAACAGGTAGGTAAGAAGAAATTGTTAAATGTCAAAAACAAAGATGTAAAACAGAAAAATATTAATAAAGTTTATTCAGTACCTCGTATTTCCTCCCCGGGCTCTTATTACTGCTTCTATGCGTTTCCTCATGGAACGGATAAGCGTTACAATATTGTGTAGCGAGATTTTATCCCACTCTTCTTAACATACCAGTCTCCTGATAACGCTGATACACTTTATTGACAGCAGAGAGGCTTAGATCCAATCGTGCAGCCACAACACATTGACTATGCCCTGCATCCAGCAACGCCGCGATTTGGGCGGCTTCTGTCGGTGAGTTATCCGTATTTTTTTGGAAAAGATCTCTGGTAGAATTTCACAGAGCTTAGTCAACTATCACGTTCAGCTCAGCTCAGAGCTCAGTTATATGAAACGATAATATATGCAAAAAATTTTTATGAAGAATACACATTGAAAACAATCTTTATATTTAATTATTGGATGAAAATTCTAAAATTTTAATTCTAATTTAGTATTCTGGTACATCATTGTGTAGACTAGACTGCCAACAGTATTTTTTTAAATGATATCAATCTTCTTTTTCATTTAAATACCGCCTGAACAATAGGCGATTCATTCCTGTTGAACACTGAATAAATATGTTACAATTCACGCAGCGCCATCTAGTGCAGCAGCCTTAATATAAAGAAACAAATTTCCTTGCAAAAAATTGACTGGATTCATTTTTCCTAAATTACTACTTTAGAATAACTAAGCCACTGAGTGTGCAGATCTTTATAATATCAAATGTCTGAGCCAATGACCACTATTAATCAGTAATAAAAGCACTAAGAACTACATTTACCAAAATATCAATGTTTTTATATTCTTTGATAAATGTTGCGGACAAATCGACCAAATCGTAGAATGGAACGTTGTTTGACGTAATTCATGGAGAACGTGCTGTTTCGGGTTGTGATTGGTTAATATATCCATATTGATTAATGGCTACCAATAGGACGAGAATTGGGGTATCTTTTGGTAATTGAGAACAGAGTCTTGGTGATATTTCGTTGCTGTTGCAGTTAAAAATCATATAAGGTATAATTTATATATTACCGTAAGTTTAACATTATTTTTAAGTTTTTATATAATTTCTTTGTGTTGTAATTACATATATAGATTATTTTTATAATTACATTACTGACAACAATACGACATGAATTCAGATCGTGTTATATAAGACGGGTGTCAAAACTAATCTCTCACGAGGATATAAAAATAATAATTGATTTTCATTTATTTAGTAGATTTCAATTGTTAAAACAATTGAGTAGTAATTCTGTATGCTTTAATGTACACAATTTGAGGTTAATGATTACTAAATTTTGCATTTTAATTTTATTGATTTAATACTCATTCTCCTTCATTTTAATTAATTCATTCATAAGTATTTTAGAGATAAATTATAAGCGTAAATAAACACTGCAATTATTGTAGATGTATATTTTTATCATTACTTAAACACGTTAGAACGTCGTTATGGAATTAGGTGAAATTTAAATAGTGATAGATTATGAAAAAATAAACTAACTTAATGATCGTCTTATTATCGTATTATTAGGATCTAAGGGGTTACGGACCATGAACAATATCATTAGAGTTAACCCTAAGATGAAATAATTACACCAGCCCATGCCTTTGTCTGTGATATATAATGCTTAAATCTAACACTAAATAAATATATGGGGACATTTCACAAAACCCCATCTAGTCCCAAACTAAGTTGCATAGCACTTGTGTAATGTGTACTTCATGACTGATATACTACATATAATCGGCTTATTGCAAGAAGTCATTATGTGATATTTCGTTATTTTGGGAAAACAGCATTTTAGTTGGAATTGTTAGTGGTTATGTTGATTAGCCAAAGAGGTAACGACTAAATTGGCCACGTAGAAATTAGTGTGTTTTTGCATTTTGTAGAATATGTAAAAATGAGCCCATTAAGATAAAAACGCATGTAGTGATTTTTTGCAGTTAATGAGTTCTTGCAATAAGCCGACGATATATTATATTCTTTTGTAAATAAATACATATTATACATACACATCCAGACACTGGATGGGAATTGAACCTGACAATGTTTGTAGGTGTCTCATGATTGGCTTAGTAGTTAGACATATTAGTTTGATATTTTTATTGTAGAAGGCAGATAAGTGAAATGGGGTGTCTACACCATTTTATAGAAGTCTACTTATTGATAATTAAACAATATTAGATAGAAAAGTGAAAAACAGTAAGTAAAGGTACAAGGAAACGAGACAGGAAGGTATGGGCAGAGTGGCAGAAGACCAAAAAAACTCTTAGCTTGTTACACCAATCAAGCTCTGTAGGCTCGCGTCAGTTAATATATCTTCAGAAGAGCTTTTTAAACTCAAACGAATTTTTTTTTATTCAAAATGATCTCCTATCTAGAATTTTGAAAATCAAAATGTCAATTGCAAAATAAACTAACCATCGCTTCACAATTCGTTTGGCTGTTACAAGGAGAAGAAGCAGCAATAAACTCCCCTACTAGCTACATGTCTAATTTTAATGTATATTTTTGTATATGAATATTTTGTCTAATTTTAACATATATTATCCATGCAGGGGCATAGAAAGAATACTAACCTCTGCGGCCGGGGTCAGCCTGTCATAAAAGGCGACAAAACAACCCACCCTAGCTACGTGGTAGGGTCTCAAGCCCGTCTGGATGGCGACCACCTTTGGTCTTAAGTATGCCGCCATAATAACCTTGTGTTCCGGCATTAGTGACCAAAGTTCCTGTATCCTTATGGGACAGCAGCGTGTTCACAATGCCACTGGCGTTGCTAAATTCTAAGCGGGCCATCAGCCTGTCTGCTGTCCTACAGCATTAAAAAAAATCATATCTCATAACAATTTATAAGCTCAGAAGTTGGACATTTGTAAAGTTATTGAATAATAATTGTGGGATGTTAGATAGCAGTCAGTATTTTTCTAGTTAGGTTTTCTTTTTAAAGTTAGAGTGACACTGTTATCTCTGTTCTGCCTTCCTGGATAAAGTTGCACAAACCAAATTTTATTGCATCTATTGTTACTGGTCAGGAAAAAGATGATGCAAATAGATGCAAATAGGTGTGTAGAAGTACCATTGTACCTTGGACGCTTTATTATTTAAACACTAAAACTATAACAGTCAATATCATCCCACCATTGAGCTTGGGCCTCCCCGTGAAGGAAACGAATGGTAACCGGCCACACTTGACCAATGCGGATTGGTGGGTTTCACATACTGTGATTTTGTGCAGTAACTAATAACAAACACTTGTAATAACATCTGATAATAAGCACAAACATTATATTATGTTGTTTAATAAATAGCTGGTTTAATTGTGAACTGATTATTACAAAAGTGAACAGTCTGTATGGACCACACTTGTCCAAGGCATATCAACATGTTACAAACTATGTGCAGCAATTTTATTGTGTCTCCTTGATGTTTCCACAATGTTTTCATAACTTTCAGATCTATTAATGTTATCTTAAAGTTATTATGTGATAAAATAATGTATATATGACTGAATGTATATGTCTGACTATTCAGATGGCTGGCGAAAAGGCAGTGTCAACCACTACAAAGCCCCAGATGCGCGGGCTCCTGAATGCAGTCATCAAGCGCAACTTAATTGTTGCCCTCACCTTAGCAGGCCTGTCTGGGTTTGCATTCAAACAGCTTGTTGGCAATGAACGCAAGAGAAAGTATGCTGAGTTCTACAGGTCAGTAACATAATACAGATGAAACATTTACAAGGTGGTACATGCATAATTTATGTTTAAAGATTTGTCCAGTATTTTTGTGGTCTCAATTTTCAGATTGTGAAATCCATTTTATATTTACTGAAATAAAAAGATTATTAATTTTTGTATAATATTTATAATGTGGTGTGATTGTGGGTAGATTATCATCATTATCTTAGTGTTGAATCCCCTAAGCATCCCAAACTAGCTTTGGCGCCCGGGGTCCGCTTTCCGACTTTTTCTTCTCCACTTCACACAATCTTCAGCATCTCTGGTGGTCAGTCCATTTGCACGCATAACTAGACATTATTCAAATAATAGTTCATCTTTCGACCTTCCTCTGCAGGAAATGGACGGACGGTCCACCACACTTGTCTGCTGCTCTGATCCTGATATGCAGGTTTCCTTACAATGTTTATTTATATTATTGTAGTTTATCCTCGCTATATGGAAATTGCTATAAATAATTGCGGAATTCAAACCTGGGACTTCTAGGTTGGTGTCCAAGTGTGATATTTGGCTACCACATAGTATCTAAGTAGCAAAGTGTATTTTTTAGGTAGAGACCAAACTATCACTACTTGCTTATTATCTGCATCAAATTTAAACTGTTAAAAACTTACCACCACCAATTGCAAGGGCTGTGTCCATACAGTGTTTCCTTATTGAACCCAACTCTTAAAACCAAGTGTGTGCTTATTAGATTCCCCTGCATGGAGAATCTTTGTGATTATCTAGTAATTATTAATCAATAATCATACCATGTACATCCCAGTGAACGTATGTGATAGTATTGATGTAAATGTTCGAAATCATATCCTCAAATGTGAAACTAACGGGGATGAGGAATAAAAAATAAAATAAAAAAGTGTTCAACACCATTTTTTGGATCTTCATTCTTGTATGAAACAGTTCTCAAGAATGTTGCATACTCAGGATTTGGAATGAGCTTCCGGCTGAGGTTTTCTCAGCGTAGTACGGTATGCAGTTCTTCAAAAAAGGCGTTATAAAATTTCTTCGAGGCTGTCAGTGTGAGGCCAACTGTGACTACCTGCCAGGGTGGGCCGTTTGCCTCTGCCGAATCTAGCTATAAAAAAATGGGGGGTTGAATAAAGTTGTATTTAGGAGTGAAACTTCTTTAGCGTCGTGATTAGTGTTTCCTGCTTTGTCTCTTTGTTCGAGCTTTCGTATTACCCACTTTTCTGAAGTTTCATTTCTGCTGTGTGTTTAAATTGCACACACTTTTTCTTTTATAAAAAATAAATATAAATTTTCTATATTTGTCATTCCAGAAATTACGACGCTGAGAAGGAGTTCGAAGAGATGCGCAAGAAGGGCCTTTTCCAGTCCTGCTAAACAGGGACATTCTTAGTGTAGTTTTAATTTCGCTGTGAACTTTGTTATAAATTATAATTTACATGAAATAAATAAATAAATCATATATGGGGATTTTTTTAAACCCCGCATGTATAATTGATAGAAAAAGGGTAGTTTGGAAACAGAGTTTTTTTAATCGCTTTGGAGCAACAGACAGGCTGACGGTCCACTTAATTTTAATAGTAAGCAGGTTTAACGCCTATAGATTAGTGTTGGGTAGGACATGACATGATTATTAAGAGTTTGTAAGTGTTGTTTCATTTTTATACTAAGCCATTACAATGTCCCACTTCAAATGGCGAACATCCATAGGCGATGGTAACTGCTAAATTCTAAGCGGGCCGTCAGCCTGTCTGCTGTCCTACAGCAATAAAAAAAAAAATGAGGCGAGGCGTACTGAAGCTCGGTAATACACGAGGACATGATATGACATTTGATGTTCGTAGTGTTTGTGTTTGTATACTCTACCGGTCAGAACTTCGCCTTATTTAATAAAAACTTGTACACAGGTAACCGACTCATTCAAATTTCAAAATTATATTTAAACTCAAGTACGTTAATTCAAAATAATCGTCTCAGTGTGCCCCACTCCACCGCCTCGTATATCTCTGTCTCTTGCACGCTCGAGGCGTTCGCGTAATGTCCGATACAAAATTACGTATTGTAGCATGTGCCTCATTCCTACCCATAGTTTAGTAGAGTAACGAGTTACGCGGTACGCGACTCCGTGTCCGCGACATAAAATATGAAGTGGGACACGTTTTAATATTGAAGTACTCTTACATTTTGACGTCATGTCCGGAACAAATGTCCCGCTTCTGTGTATGTTCTACTCAACCCTATCAAAGATGTTCCTGATGCTGGAGCATCGCTAAACTCGATCGCACGCTGCCGTTCGCGAAGGGGAACTGAAACTTGGGTCACTTATGTTGGAACACCTTGTTATTATGATGGCATATGGTCTCTAACCAGGGATGGTTGCCATTCAGATGAGCTTGGGGCTCTAGCATCTAGCTAGGGTTGTTAAGTAGCCTTTTACGATTGACCGCAAGGTTGAGTATTACTGCCTATTTACAGAGAAAAATACCCAAGGCCTTAGTAAATAATCATGATTTTAGTTCTTTGGGTTGATTAATGTCATGGCACGTATTGTGAATTTGGCCAATGTCACGTAAAAGATGATTTTAGTTTTGTGTCCTGGCGAACAAAAACAGGGATGTCTATTAAACTTCGTTCAAGTATTTTTTACTCCTGCTAGCTAATGGCAGCAAATTGGGTATTCAGTTTTTCCTATTGGGTTGGGTTATAAGACTATTTCTAGAAAAGTTTGCATTAGTATTGTTGGTGGGAACCGATATAAAGGACAAGCTATTTTGGGTCAGATTTACTGTTTAGCTATATGACATTTGCTCAGCAACTTAACATAACCTCAGACTCCGAAGTTGGAAGATCCTAATGCATTTTTTTTGGGAGTTTCTAATGCACTACGCACACCCTGCCATGGGGGTGGGAAAGAGCTGTGAGGTAGTGCGGGACTCCCGTGCAATCTGTATGTACGTCCCCTTCGCTGGGCTCGCGGACGCACGTCGCCGTATGTGTATACCAGCTACTAAAACCACCGGTGTTTCTTCGTTCAACTTGAGTGCTGAGGCCGCAGCTCTGCTGGCGCCACCCTGCTTTCGCAGACATCTTCAAAGCCAGGGATGAAGGATAAGGGGTGAAAAGCCGCGGTACTTTCAGAGGGGATGGCGCCCGCGACTGATCACTACGGCAGCCCGAGGTCGGCCCCCAACCTCCAACGCCTTAGGGACCTTCGTGCATGAACTTTAAACAATACGAAGAACTTAACCTTAACTTTTGTTTAGTCGTTTGATCGTACTTATCTTATAAAAATAAGAGTGAGTTGCCCTACTCCTATAAGAATGAATATTAGTTTAAAAAAAATATCGTTTTGTCTACCTAAGTCATAATGGCCGACGACAGCCATCTTGAACCGTAATCGTACAGGCGATAGAGATAATAATGAAAAACAAGTTTTTTCCAATAATTTAATCAGGACATTAAGTAATACGTAACTTTCCAGAATACATAAATAATTTTAACAATTTTAATTGGTTTACACCGTTGTTGTGGGTGTTTCATTCTTTATTAAACGTTTATTCATTTTGATAATCTTCAAATTCCACTACGTTTTAAAAGACTTGTTATATTTATACGTATATCTAATATCTTTAAACGAGCTATATATGTATATGTATGTATATATATATATATATATATATATATATATATATATATATATATATATATATATATATAATTGGAATCTCGGAATCGGCTCCAACAATTTTCATGAAATTTAGTATAGGGGGGGTTTCGGGGGCGATAAATCGATCTAGCTAGGAATAATTTCTAGAAAATGTCAAAAGGTGGCGTTTGAGTAGTCCCAGTTTAAACTGAATGATTCTTCCTGACATCTATCGGCGAATAATAATACTATTTTTTTTAAATTGCTTTAACGACACAACAACACTAAAGCTATTCCAGCAGATGGCGTTGTTAAGTAACACGAAGTCAATGAGTGTTTGCTTTGAGGTTAGACTAAGAAAATCAATTGTTTATTTATATTATTTGTGTCTTCTTAATGCACGTGTTCACTTAAAAATGCCTAAACGATTTTGGAAAAAAACGCTTATAAACAATCTAACTTCACTTATAAACAATCTAACTTCACGAAGCCGAAAAATACCGAGCAAAGCTCGGTCATCCAGGTATTATTATATAATGCTTGACTTCGATAAAATTATTTTCTCTACGTATTATTGTTCTAATATTAACCCATGCTGCGCCAAAAATCAACTTATTTTGTTCATAATTAATTGTTCATAATAAGTTATTTTTAATTTTGTATATAAAATTTAAATTAATAACACATGCACTGTCACATGTTCTTAATAAGGAAAATGTTTTTTTTTTTTATAAAACCATGGTCATTTTTGAATTTTACGGGTTGAATAATAAGGCATATTATGGATAAGATTTAAAAATATCAGTTAGTGTGACAATGTGTTCGCGTCCGCAGAAGCTACCTAACCACAACCCTACACCCTGGTGGTGCTAAAGAACAACAAACGCCGAGTCGTAGGCGGCGGTCAACTAACCAACCAAAGTAGCTTAGCGGCCAGCTACCGCGGAAGTAGGAATTGACATTTACAAACCGTAAACTTGCGGTCATGTCTCGTGAGAACGGTAGCTTTGGCTTAATCGCCTGAGCAAGACAACCTCTATAAAAAAATAACCCCAATCCTAAGGTGGGAACCGCGCCGAAAGGATGAATGGCTGAGGGTATTCAGCCTCTAGCGCCAACTTCGATGGACCTGGCCACATCGTTGAATAGTGCCTGCTCAGAGGAATGGGCGTCACTATGAGTGGCCAACAATCGACCACTCATCTGTCTTACTAATAATGGTTAGTCCAGTGGCCATACCCAGTGACTCTAATTCCGACTACCATCACAATCATAAAATTGAATGGCGATGCTTTCGGGAATTCTTGAAATCAAATATCAACCTTAATATTCCACTCAAAACTAAGAAGGAAGTTGAAGACGCGTGTCTCTATATAACAAATCTAATCCAACTAGCAGCTTAGTCTAGTACTCCTGATCTGAAGGATTCATCATATGGGTCACCGCTCCCTTTTGCAATCAGGGAAAAAATCACCAAAAAACGTAGACTTCGTAGAATATGGCAGATGACCTACAGGCGCGCGGATAAAAATGTCGTAATTTATACTGCAAATGAATCCCTTAAACAGAGATTAGCGAAAATGTTTCCCGATTCAAATGGGACTCACAACCTCTGGAAGGCAAAAATTACCTCTCACAGCCGCAACAGTGTTCACAGCCAATTCGATTCGGAAACAAGTGGTCTCGAACTGACCAAGAAGAATCCAAAGGCTTTTGCTACATACCTATCGAGGTCTTTAAACCCAGATAGTCTGACTGATAGAAACCCAGATAACTTAGAGAATCCTGAAGATCCAGAAATTGATCATGTGTTAAAACAAGATCTCCAACTATGCTTGCCGTTGAGTCCCTACTTCACCAAGGGAGATAGCTAGAGAAATAGGTAAAATGGACCCCAATAAGGCGCCTGGATTTGATCTGATCACCCCCAGACTACTGAAAGAGATTCCTAAGACGTGTATTGTCTTTTTGACCATCTTTGTTAATGCTAATCTGAGAACCTCATATGTGCCTGCACTCGTGAAAATATCTCAGATTGTTATGATCCATAAGCTTGGTAAGCCGCCTAACCGCCTGTGTTGTTAAAACTGTGGGAAAGGATTGTACTTGTACGACTATCCCCTTGCCTAGATATGTAGCATGTAATACCTGACCACCAATTTGATTTCCGGAGGCACCACTCAAATATAGAGCGGGCACACAGAGTGTATAGTTCAATAGGACAATGTCTGGAAAAGAAAGAATATTGCTCGGCTGCTTTTTTCGACATACAACAAGCCTTCAACCGAGTCGGGAAAAAGGGTTACTGTGCAAAATTAAAAAGCAACTTCAACACTCCTACTACTTGCTGATAGACTCATATCTAAATGATAGAAAATTTCAAGTCAAGCTCTGTGACGTATCTTTCCTTCTCTACTGCTGAGCTGGAGTACCACAAAGTTCCAGGGAATCCAGATTCTCGCGGCCCCGCGCGCACGTGTGAGGAGACACCGGGGTGGTGGTTTTAGCCGGTAAAAAAACCACAAAGTTCCGTACTTGGCCCGGTCTACAAGATATTTACTTGTGACCTATAAAATTCACTGGGGACAACTGTTGCAACATTTGCCGATGACGCGGCCTTCCTTAGTTTTAACCGGGATCCAATTGAAGCGAGTAGATTATTGCAAAACCCAGCTCAATATCACCAATGACTGGTTAAGTAAGTGGCGAATAAAAGCAAGTGCCCCAAAATCCCACCTATCACATTTACCCTAAGGCGTCCTTCAGTTAATCTAGGCCCTGACCCATTGCCGCAATCGACCTGCGTTTAATTCCTTGGATTTCACTTGGACCGTAGGATGACATGGAAAGACAACATAAAAGTGAAGCGCAACGAAATCAACTTCAGAATTAAAAACCAACTTTGGCTCCTCGGTAGACAGTCCGCCTAACTCTTTCCAACAAGATAAGGGTATATTGCTCCATAACAAAACCGATCTGGACATATGGGATCCAGATGTGGTCGACAGCCAGCAAATTCTATCCGTGCAGGGGCGGAGAAAGAATACTAACCTCTGTGGCCGGGGTCGGCCTGTCGTAAAAGGCGACAAAACAACCCACCTTAGCTACGTGGTAGGGCCTCAAGCCCGTCTGGATGGCGACCACCTTTGGTCTTAAGTATGCTGCCATAATAACCTTGTGTTGTGTTCCGGCATTAGTGACCCAAGTTCCTGTACCCTTATGGGACAGCAGCGTGTTCGCGATGCCACTGGTGTTGCTAACACCTATAGGCGACGGTAACTGCTAAATTCTAAGCGGGCTGTCAGCCTGTCTGCTGTCCTACGCAATAAAAAAAAACCAACATTATTTGCTTACAAAGAGCTCAAAATAATATTCTATGGATACTTTCATCGGGGCCCTGGTATGCTCGCAACTCGGAAATCCATGAGTAGCTGGAAATCCCAACCATTTTCGACGAAGCGAAACGTTACGCAGAGAACTACAAAAACCGTTTGACAATTCACCCAAACCCGTTATTTAGTTTGGTCTTGTAGCCAAACTAGTTCAGAAGACTTAAGACAGTGGATGTGCTGCCTTAATAAGGGGAGAAAGAGCAATGGCTCTGCCTCGCTAAGCTACATTCTCATACAACACACTGATTAAGTATAGTCTAGACGACTGATTGCAGATTTTGAAAAAGGAAAAAAATTATCTCCTAATTATTATTTAAAGAAATATTAACTTAATGTTTTAGGGATTCAATAGGTATTCGCTTACGATTTATTTAACAGAAATTTAACAGCTGTGTTGGCTTTGGCGTAACAAAGGTATGTAACACAGTCAAACCTGAGTAAGCGAGAAAACTCTATTAATGAGAGTATTTACCAGGTCTCGTCATTTTGCCCTCCAAAAACCTCTATAAGTGAGACACATAAACCTGTATAAGTGGCAGTCATTTTTCAAGCATGAACCTCTATAAGTGAGATTGATACTTGCCTATACCTCTATAAGCGACAGTTAAACGCGTTCAACTTTTGCTATTTATAATGACGAGGAACTCATTCTATTCCAAAAGCCAAATGTGTGTAGCGACTTGTTTCTCAAGCTATTACACAGTCAGTTCATAAACAGCAGTTGCGAAGAAAGTTCCTGTACTTACTCATAATGTCTAAACGAAAACTTAGTATGTTGTCTTTATGTGAGAAACTAAACATTGTGAATAGTTTTGAATCTGGGAAATTACGAAATCAACTTGAAAAACATACACAAAATTTAAAAACAGAATCACAAAAGAAATTAACAGATTTTTAAAAGTAAATGTTGTTAGGTATAATATTAATTAGATTAAACATTTATGTTCAGCTATTATTTCAATAAACATGTAATACGCATACATACACGTATTTTGTTTCTAATTACGTCGTATTTGCCGTATTTTTATAGACCTCTATAAGTGAGATAGACCCCTTCTGTAACTCTGTAAGCTAGAAACTCGGGTTAGTGAGAAACCTCTCTAAGACAAAAAGAGACGTGGTCCCTTGAGCTCTCACTTATCCAGGTTTGACTGTATTATTCAGAATTAGTTCAATCCCAAATTTTACATTGTCTATGAATGTGTAGATAGTGTTGATGGGAAATCTACGTATCACAATATTGCGATTAGTGCGATGTTATACGTATAAATATATACAAACCTTAACTTATCCTATACATAATATTAGTAAAGATACAGGAACCAGCCTGTTTTCACTACTTTGTACAAAAGTTGATTTGGATTTATATTAGAAACAAAAACAAAAATGCGCCTCATGAAAAATTGAAACACATTTTAAAACTGTAAATAGAACTTCTTTTTGTCTGTGATAACTTCGATTTTTTAATTGTTAATTATTTAGAACACGAATCAGCACTTTATATCTTGATAAATTAAATGTATTGTTATAATTATTCAATTTACCTTAGATTCATTAATTTATTAATTATGAGTTCTATAACACAACTTTGATTTGATTAAAAAAACCAGTATTTTGATGATCGACATTGTTCAATTTTCAACCTTCATTATCATGATGATTATAATGATGATGTGACATATGCTCACAATTTCAATATATTATTAGATTGAAAATAGAAAGAGATATTTTCTAATTTGGCTTTTGTCGGACTGTTGTAGGGTTGTTCGTAGTAAGAATGAAATTACTTGCTACACTACGAACTCGCGTCTTGCTACGGCACGTGTAGAGTACGTAACTACACACATCAAAAAAGTCTAAGCAACATGTACTAATTTAAATTTTAGGATGCTGGATGAGCCGCTGTATGGATGAACTTCCTGAATGCACCTGAGCCTTTCAGTATTTCTGTGCCGACGGTACGCTCACACTCTTCTTGTATCAGGTCTAAACCCGAATCGCGACTAATCGGAAAAGATAATTTTATCCCATTGTTCCTGGGTCCATGTCCTGCGTTCTCTACACCATTTATTTCGACGAACGCGATTCCCGTGACGTATCGGTGGGAACCTAATTGGACGTCGAGCTCGTAGGCCGTACTCATGCAGTCGATTTCGCACAGTTTGGGGACTTACATCAACACCACTTGAATTTTGTAGCATCAAACTTATCTCTCGAGCGGTTAACATCGGCTGGCGTCTTGCAGTCAGTTGTATGTACCGGTCCTGCCGAGTGGTTGTACTTCTTTTACGGCCTGGATGTTGTTCAGCGGGTTCCCTTGTATTATCGTAGCGCTGCCAAAGACGACAAATAACACTTCTATGAATGCCAAAATGCCGAGATACCTGAGATTGATTATTTCCCGCTTGCAACATCCCTACAGCTCTGCATTTCATTTGCCGTCAAATGACGTCGCTCCATGACGTAAAAAATATCTAACAATTCAATTTTGTCGCTAACAATTAATTAAATAGTTGGTAAAATTATAAAATCAAGACTAAACGTAGCAATAAAAACGCACTTAATTCAAACAAATTACCTTTCATTTAATTTTATGAAAAAAACATAACATAATCGAATTTATTTTACAACCAGCCAGTATGTCATCAATAACAAAAAAGTTTACATGCCTACGCACTTTGAGTGAGTAAAGACTTAGAAATTAATTAGTATAAATGGTAAATTTATAATATCATGAATGTTGCTTAGACTTTTATGATGTGTATATTTTATAATATTTTGTCCATGTTGGCTCCAATGGAAATGGCGTTGTCAACTTCGTTGTCATTAAAGTGCCAGATGTAGAGAAATATACATTGATAATAAATATAAATATAAATTACATACATTTACGCATCATTTTTAAGCTTGTGAATAACACACTAATACAAATTATATAAAATATTTGCATAATAATTTTAAAATATTAAAAGTGTTTTACGATTACACTCGATTTTGTTTTTATAAATAATAAGAAAATTAATTAAAAAATCTGTTACCTCAATTTACAATTAGAAATTCTATTTACTTTAAATAAATTAACAAAGAAGAATAATTTAATTACATGGGGTTCCGCGAATGAAACTAGTATTGAGCAAAACAAATTCTCTTATAACAAGAAATCTTAAATTATTATTTATTATAATAGACTAAATTATAAAATTTTGAATCCTCATCTACAATAATGATATTTTGTAATATATTTCAATGCTTGAAAAATTCGTGCATATTAAACAAAATCAATGTTTATTTTTTATCCCAACCTAATGAACTGCTTTTAACACATTACCTACTACAATATTTTTCTATATGGATTGTTAGAAATTTCTAGAAAATCTATTATTTTAAATTTGTATCATCCAGTCCAGTATTACAAAAATCTTTGATCATAGAGTATTATGGTGACATTAAACGAGAGTAGACGCTTTATTTGAGAACATTCGTATTGGTCTGCGCCAGCGCAATATTCAGTGATATGTTCATAAATCTTATGAGGACGGTAAGAAATGAATATACAATAAAATTTGTATGATCTTGGTGTAGTTTTTATCACTGTTTTATTTCATTATATGTAGAAATTATTTTATTATAGAAATATAGGGATACAACTTAAGAATCTGTGACCACTGGGTTATAATCTCGAGCATCATACATATTGTATGACTCGTATTTTTTTTATTGCTGATGAACAGCTGACGGCCCACTTATTAGCAGTTACTGTCGCCTTATGTGTTCGAGGCCACCGCGAACACGCTTCTGTCCCATAAGGGTACAGAAACCTGGGTCACTAATGCCGGAACACAACACAAGGTTATTATGACGGCATACTTTTAGATCAAGGCTGACCACGTAGTTGGGGTTGTTTTGCTAAGGCCGGTAACCCCGGCCACAGAAGTTAGTGTTCTTATTTCACCCCTGCCCCCCTCCACCACTTGGAGACGAAGAATATTAAGATTGATCTCAACACTTACGAGTACAATGATAATGGATCAAAAACAATCTTTCAAGTGATTTAGCATTAAATTCACAAACATAACAATAATATCAATCGTATGATCAACAGTCAACTAATTAAAACCAAAAACCAAAACCGTCGATAGGAAAGATGTTAATAATTTTACACAACGTTATTAATACAATGTAATAAATAAAAAAATGGCTCACGGAACCCCGATTGCACCAGGCAATTTTTCAATACATTATTCTATATATTTATAAATCTTACATCTATATAGAAGCTATTCACTCGACATATAAAAAAGCGAAGACCAAAGAGGAAGTATCTATAAGTTAAAAAAATTTAAGAAAAAAATTTATTGACGCGTGTAAACGGCTAAAATAACTAAGACTAGTAAAAAAGTGAAGACAGAAGTCTATTTGAGCTATAATACCGTGTTAAGGTCAAAAAATACTTTAGGTATTTGTGTGAGACACTAGAAATATTCTATTACCCCATATTCTATTAACACGAACCAGCATTATTTCAAACTAGTAGATCCTGCAAACGTTGTTCTACAATATAATAAAAAAAAATGTAGTCTATCTCCTTCTCCAATATCCAATCTATCGCTATACCGAAATTCATCAAAATTGGTTCAGCGGTGTAGGCACGAACACTTAACAGAGTTACTTTCATATTTATAATATTAAGTATGGATGAGAAGAGTGTTGATGCGTTCTGTTGTGTACGGCTAAATGTCTATACGTAAAAAGCTATTAATAAAAAAAAAACTAACGCCTAAAGTTGAAACAGAGTGTTAAAATGGTTTTTAATTTTGAAATAATATGATATTTGCGTGTTATCCGGTTGCAACTTACAGTAATACTTTCGTTCACGAGATCTGCTCTAATTTCGTCTCCATTTCGCTATGTTTTCGGCATTTTTAGTATAATACTTGGCCATTGCCACTCACACCCTTTACAACTCAGACCAGTAAGTTTCTCCAGGAAGGGTCCAGCGCAGGTATCGTGGAAATATAGTTCACAAATGCAAGCGACTTTACCGAAATTTTGTTCACAATTTTACGGATATGATTTTACGGTTTAGCACTACCCACGTTTCAAATAATTTGAAATGTGGGTAGTGCTAACATATTACCAACAAAATAAATGGAAAGCTGCATTGGTCTTACAGGCAACTCCATTCAATATAACATAAATCTCTCGCCATTTGGCTCAAGCGGCACGAATGACGACGTCACAATCGACGCATGAAATACAGATCCTAGGTATTTAGAATACGTTACTTAGTCATGTCGCCACCTATATGAATGGACGTAGGATGGAATTATAGGCCAAGTGAGTGTCTTTACTTGTCTATACTAACTTTTAAACTGACCTTGTGAAGCGACTCCTCCGATTTCACGTCACATCAACTTTGGTATTAGTCAGTGCGACATCATCAGTGCAAGCTTTCACGTGGGTTGCTCATTGAATTTTTAACTGACACAACGTTTACGAAAGATGTACCTAGTGCACCCATTACATCGGGAAATGGGTAATATTATACTATCCCCAATAGAAGTAAGAAGCATGGAATCAAAATCGTGGCAGATCTCACGGATAATATCAAAAGAAACCTTCTAACACGAGCATACAGTAAATAACTATCTGCATGACTACGATATCCAATGCAGAGGTTTCTGTGTTCTTCGTTTCCAATCTAGTGTAGAAACAAAGTGACTAGGGGATTCAAAATGATTTTCCGAGACGCTCATCATGAAAGTCAATATTCCTCTTTCGAAGAACTTCATGGATTTGACCATAACCTTTACACCCCGTTAGCTTAGTGCAGCCAGATCGTGCGTAAAATGCAACACACAAGCAACACAACACACAAATCTTGCGCGTCGAGAAGCCGAAAGTTGGTCACGCGGTTGGTCGCTTACGCTTTTCGACAGTCCCAGTTGGTCGCTTATGTATTGCGCGAGGCGCATGTGAGGGTTCATTTAACGCACGATCTGGCTGCACTGCGTTAGCTATAGATATATCTATTATTTAGACTGCAGTAACATTTGGTCTTCATGGTATATATTATTTATTATTAATGTCGATTCCTTTACTAAGAGTAAAAAATAAGAGTATAATTAATCAGAAAACCGTATTTGAGCTATTTTTAAATACTGTACTTGTATGTATGTACTTACAACGAAAAATGTTTTTAATGATCTTAAAAATACAATAATTAACAAATATTATGGAAGCCTTCTTTTTCATTTATATATTTTCACTTAAGATGTACAATGAAAACGAGGTAGAGGCTTCAAAATCCATTCAATATCTAAATATAAAAATAAATATCGATATTAAGGTTTCTCACATTATTGTGAGTGGAAGTAAATTAAAAAAAAAACATCAGGAGTACTTTCTTTCTGACTGCACATTTCATTGTCTCTACAATTGTTCATATCGACACTAGCGCCACTGTGGTCGAATTTTGAACTATAGCTTAGCAGTTAGACATTTAGCCAACACTTTTCGCTGAATCCCCGCCCTAAGGAATGCTCTTTATATACGCTCTCGATAATCTAAGAAACTTAAATATTGACATTTTTATATTTAGGTGCTGAATGGATTACATGTTTAGAAGATTGATTAAATATTTTTAAAGACTTTCAGAATTTTTAATTTAATAGAAAATTAACAGCATGTGATTTTAAAATCCGCCTAATATTTGTTTTATTAAGATGTAAATAGAAAAAAATAAGAATACTGAATAAAATTTGAGAATAATTTACAAAAAGATACATGAAATTTATTTCATCGCATAATTCAAATAAATAAATTAGAGTAGCCAAAGTGATTACAACCTCATATTTTGCTGTTGGTGACGTGAGATATACAAAATCACCTAGATTAGCTATTTCCGCGACAGCTAATTATTTATATTTGTCTATTATTCATATATTTGAATGATTATTTCGAGTCCAACATAAGAATATTACGTAAACGCTGCGGTTAGTTACGATTTTTTGACATTGGCGGTTATTTTCCTGTCCGATGCTGTCAATATTTATTTAGACACACCTCTCTCTTTGGACTAACGTTAAATAGCCTATAAGTAATGTAACATCATAAATGTCGGCCTAGTTTGGTTTGCATTGTAATCAAAACATTTGAATTGTTTTTAGGTCTCTAGACTATCTTTACTTGCTGATAGAAGAGGTGTTTTATGATAGGTGCTGTAGAGGAGCACTAAAGGCACTGTGAAGGAAAAGTGACAACTGTCCAATCGTTGATATATATGTAAAATGTACGGTTAGCATTACGTTTGCAGTAATTATAACACTTATAAGGTTGTATCGATGAGATATTCACATATACCGGTAACATTTGAACTTGATTAATAAACCAGAAAATTGATTTACGTAATCGACGCGAAATCGTATCTAAATTATTTTTTACCAATAAAGCATGCTACGATATCTCATCGCCATAAATAATGATTATTTTAATCAACCCACAAAACTGTGGGTAGTATAAAACCTAAAATCTTAGACTGATTCCAAAAATTCAGACCAGCGAGCTTAACGTACGTACTCCCTTCGAGTGATAACTTAATTTTAAAAAAGAAAGCGACTCAAATATTTTAACAGCTGTTAAATAAAATAGCGACACGCGATCTGCTAAGTTGAAAACACAGGGCTAAACCTTCAGAGAATATACCCGAAAGATTAATTAAATTAACAAACTAACCCCTCACTCACTCAACTTCAGGGGCTGCCAAATAGTTTTCGGCTCTTGATATAAAACAATCTTAACTGTCGTTTTCTCCTGCATTGTGGTGACATGTGAAACCATAAGCTAGTGGTAGTAGTTTTTTCGTCCCGCATGAGGAACAGGCACAGATCCTATAGCCTACGACAGTAGACGTAGACTAGAGTAATCTGCATAATGAGTTGGCAAACTCTATACTAAACCTTTACCTATGATTGATATACTATCTAAGTTATATGACATTATTTTTTCTTCTTTTCTATTTGTGAGTAGATAGCTGTGTGATAGCTTTATGTACTATTTAGCTAATGTCCGAGTAAAGAAACAAGCGAGATTTTTCGTAAAAGTAACTCGACTAAAATAATGACTGGTGAATTTGTTTTCTAAACAATTACAGGCCAAGTAAATATATTGTGCGTTGAAATTTATGTAAATGTATTTACGTAAAATACTCGCCCGAAATATAAAATATTTAGATGGTTAAATTATATTGAGTGATTATATTTGAGTGTAATTCAGTAATAGCTGTCACAGGGACTTATAAAAAATTAAAATATATTTAAAAAGGTGTACTCAATAGACTTCAGCAAAGCCAAATAGGAAAGTAATTTACATCTTATATATTTAAAATTTACCACAAAATTACTTCTAACATCAACATTAAATTACAGATAAAGAGTTCACTAAATACAATTATTTTTATTTAATTAATTATTAATAAAGTAATAAGCGTAATAGATCAAAAACATTAATGTTTTTTTTTTATTAATTTCTTTCTTTTCGAGCACACTCTACGTACAGACAATTTTAAGCCACTTGGAGATTGCTTAACAGTTTTAATATTTAAAATAAAGATTTTTATTGTTTTTAAGTAGTAATTGTACTTTAAATAGTTATTACGATATATTTAAAATCACTTGATTCAATCGCACATGAGCCTAAACACTTGTGACAGGTAGGTTGATAAAGATATAAAAAAATGATATATGACAAAGATCTTAAAATAGCTAATGATTATTATAAGAGGTTATTAAACAATCTGCCTCGGTCACAAGGCTGACGTGTCTGGCATCCAACGTTCCCGGCTTATAGCGTTTGCTGAAAAGTGCGGATTTTTGTGTATGAAACCACAAGTTCCTTATACGTCATACGATTTATTCCAGAGGCAAAAAAAAGATTAGAAAAGACTAATTCATTAAATTAAAGGGTCCCTCTATTACGTTACGTCATATTGCAACGTATCGTAAAATTTAGAACCATTATAAAATATTTTACTATCCAACATTGAAATAGAAAAATCTATCGAGAATATATCAATACGATATTTTCTATTAATAAATCTATATTTATGTGCGGCCAGCCTTAAAGACATTATAGAATAAATAGCATATTATCTAATACCAATTTTCAGAAAAAATACGTCATAAAAATCAAAACCAAGTGGCTCAATTCACATCATCCTTGAATGTGACACATCTGCCATTCTGCTATGAGCAGCTCTCCAGTCCCTTAACGTCGAAAGTCTTCCCCATGTTCGCATCCTCACCATAACCCGCATCGTCGCATTCGCACTCCCTGCCAGTCGTCACCGACTCAATATGAGGGCCGTATAATTTCACGCATAAAATCTCTTTGTAATTTTCCATCGCTAAAGCTAATATGGACCCGCCTAGGAGTACCTCGCAAGAAGTGATTCGCTCTGGAGGCGTGTAAACCGCTATTAGTTTACCTGAAACACAATTCCCTGACAATTGTAATCATTCATATATTTATATGGGTTTTCGTTTTAGTATTGGAAGGTCAGATTTGGACTCTATAAACGACAAATTTAGAGAAACATGTTTAAATTTCCTTATTTTATCAATAAGAAAAGAGAGTTAGTTATAGAAGCCGACGTCAACAACATGCGCTCCCCATCGTGAGTCATTATTCAATAATATTCACGCTATTTTTGGCTTTGCTGCCACGCTTTAGTCAGTAAATTTAGTTTATTTTTCAAAACGATTATTTTTGCGGCTTAATAAGCTACACCAATTATCAAATCCATTCATTTCTTGGCAATAGGTCGTTAAGTCGAAAACATATGGCTAATCCTCGACAATATTGAAATTAAGATGCAAGGGCTGATCAATACGTTGATGATAATAGTCTTATCTAATCGAAAATATATATACATGTAAACATTATACAGTCAGTATTATATTTACTTATGCAATTAAATAAGATATCAACTACATTAATGTGCAGCTGATTTAAATGCCAATAGAGTTTAGTAAACATGAGACTAACAAATAAAATAAATCGTTCCTATGATGGCATGTGCCTATTAGGAAATATTTCTCATCAAACTTTTTTTATAATAGCAACCCGCGTGGTTTTGCAATAATCGCAAATACAGTCGATGTTATTCGATAATATAATAAAAGGGATATCTATTGCTGCCAACATTATAAATCTCCGTTCAGTAGCTCTCTATATTTATACGGCTGTGAAGCGTGGCCGGTGTTAGAGCGACACAAGCAAGAGCTGTGTGTCACGGAGATGAATATGCTGCGGTGGATGTGTGGAGTGACGCGGAAGGACCGCGTTAGGAACTCCCGCATTCGCGGCAGCCTTCATGTCCGTGACATTGCGGATAAATTGCAGGAGTGTCGGCTCCGATGGTATGGCCACGTTTTACGGCAACCGGATGCTTACGTGGGAAACAAATGTCTGGCCATGCCGCTTCCGCCGGGCCCCGGCAGGAGGGGTAGACCCAAAAAGTGCTGGTTTGACGTCGTAAACGGTGATATGCGTGCCAATGGTCTCACAACCAGGGATGCTGAAGACCGTGCGAAGTGGAGAAGAAAAAGTCGGAAAGCGGACCCCGGGCGCCGAAGCGAGAGTTTGGCCTGCAACCGGGATTCATCGCTGAGATGATGATGATGACGAGTAGCTCTCTATATACTTTTACTCTCTCTATCTTACTGTATGAATTTAATTGAATAGGTGACAACTTACCCGTATGTAAGTCCCACAACCTAACCGAAATATCTTTGCATGTGTCGTCTGAGGACATAAGCACTCCCCCAGATTTCGCTAGCCGAAGTAAAGATGGCGCTGACACGTGACCACGGAGTGTCAGCCGACAGTTTCCTGCGAGGTAATGGGAGATGAGATACTTGCAGCCATTTCATTGTATTGTTAGTTATATGTAATTTACAACTCCGTAATAATTTGAAGAGAGTACATTTAAAAAAACGGTCTTCTGGAAGACCATTGAGAGACACCGAATTCAAAAGAAAGTAGCCGATTAGACGAAGCAGACCTTTGAAAAGAAGATTGCTTTGACTACTGATTCTTTATTCCCAATAAAGTACAGAAAACAATCTAAATCACCTCACCTGTAACCAAATCCCAGACAAGTATCCTCGTGTCAGCCAGTCCTGAAACTACGCATCCATCCACCGAACTGATGGCAAGGGCTACAGTGTCGCACCCTGGTTTCCACTTCTTGAACAACGTGCCCGATTGAAGATCGTACACAACTATGAAGTTCGGGCTTGGCTCGTCCAGTTCGCGGGAAACCACGCAAACGTATGACCCTGGGGTAAGAGAAAGGGAAATAAAATACTTAAAGATTATACAGATAATGTCTTCTATTAAAAATTTACGGTTAAATTTTTTTGAACTGTGACTCAGCAGACCCGCGGCCTACCAGATAGCAGGCGTCGGCACCGTGTTGCTTCACTCGATAAACGTTAAATAACAATATTTTCTGTGTTGTAAGTGCACCTTCATAAGTGATAGCGGCCTTGGACGTGACGAAGTCGTGATGTGGTATCCTGAGATCGTAGAGTAGCTTCCTCGATGTTAACGACCACACTAGCAGCGGAAACGGCTTTTGGGTTTCGTCACCACATACCAAAACCCTGAAAAGAAAGGAGAAGACTAATAAAAGAAGAAATTTTATGTTATCTTTTGATATATTGAATGTTTGTAACAAAGCCCTGCGATAAGAGTTAGTTAGAGTGGTGCTGGGAACGGACTTTACTAAAAAAAGAATTACCTTCCATCACCGGAAACAAGGAGGGAATTCAGAAATCGGTCTTCTCCCGCCTTGAACGTCGTCACGCAGTCACCTGAATTGTAGAACATTTTAACAGTCATTCTAACAGTACAAAAAAGGTATACATAATGTTTTCGCAAAGTTATCGCACTTTAATCTAATCTAGTACTGGTGGGTCGAAGACCGAAGAGAAAAGACCAGCCATGCATCGGCGGAAAGGTCATTGGGGACGCTTTTCGACCCATCGCCGCAATAGATGATTATTTTGAGTTCATGATTTATTTGCCGCACCTAAAGCGTTCAAATTTCTACTTCGGTGGCTGTAGTACGCTTTTCGACTTTCACTTCGTACGGTCTTCGTGATCCCTGTTATTGAGTCCATTGGTACGCATATCATCATCCATTCAGGGCTCTTAAATGAATGCTCAGTCAAAACTTACTTCAGTCATGATTCTACAAGAATAGGAAATGAACATACCGGTTTCAATATTCATTAGGTTCACATACATCCTGTTCCTCGATAGTGCGACCAGGTGTTTCTGGTCATGAAGGCCATAGTACGGCATCTTTTGGTTCATCACGCCTTTCAGCGCCACTAGATATGTACCCTACAAATATTTTATAATAAGATTTGGATATATTTCCCCTAAATTACGCACTCGTTTCACTCTCGAGGTACTTGTTTGTGAATCGGACGTTAAGCATCAAGTATAAATGCTTCATTCTAAGGTAATTAGTAATTTGATATTAGATAAATATCACTTTATTTATCACCAAAATTCACAAGTATACAATAAATAGATGGTGACAAATCGGCGGACTTATTACTTACATCGATCTCTTCCAGGTTTTATATTATTGGTTATATCTATACAAATAAATAAAATTGGAGGGTCTGTTAGTAATATTAAAATAACCGCTTATTACTAAGTGCATTTGGATGTATACACGGTAGATATACCAAAACAACATTTTTTACAATTTTTGTCTGTCTGTCTGTTTGTTCCGGCTAATCTCTGAAACGGCTGGACCGATTTTGATGAGACTTTCAATGGCAGATAGTTGATGTAACAAAACGTAACTTAGGCTACTTTTATTTTAGAAAAAAAAATGGTTTAAGTTAAAAGTGATAGGTTCGAACGCAGTTTGTATATTTCATTTATTTATATTTTAGGGTTTATAGGGTTAATAATCCAAAATAAACCATAAGATATATCCAAAAAATGCTGCCCAAAGTCACTATTCCACGTGGACGGAGTCGCGGGCACAGATAGTTAGTAACATAATATTATGTCCTTAGATTAAACTAAGTCTATTATGGACAATGACTGTAAATAAGACTTCAATTTAAACCTTCTCCGTTGATTAACTTCTCATAATCACGAGACACAATCACAAAGTATGAACTACCAACACCTGTCTCAAAACCAATGTTTTGAACTTTACAATATCCGAAGTTTCCCTTAACTAAACTAGAAACCTATTGAACAAAAGAACTTTATTTATTTATAAGGATAACTTCTAAAACATAAGGTGACATTTTTTCTTCATAAAAGTTTTGGATCAAGCAGTGACTGTCATTTTGAATTAACTAATCACGTAAAACTTGTTACTAGGTAGCGTTTGGTAAATTCAAGATACCTATTCGAACTTTTGGTCTTTTCAAATAAATGCGACCCTAATCCTATAAGGTATATACAGATTATTTTAATTTGGTGTTGAGGATCCACTTTTGTATGTTTTCAAAGGGTAAAATAGAGTTGAAATAGGCAGCAAATAAAACGAATTAATTTTAGCTTTGGTTTTTAAAGGAGCGACTACCGCCTGAACCCTTCAATCCCCTCCCCCCCCCCCCAATCCATCGATTTGGTAGTTGCATCAGCTTGTATGATTTTGGAGTTTCACAAATCAGAGTGAAATCTTAAATACCTATCCTTTATGTAGTTGAAACAGTAAATATTGTACCTGGTCTAGATTGTAGACCCTCAGCTCCCTTCGACACAGGACCACGCATTTGTACTCGTCTATTGGCACTAGGTTGATAGGGTGCGTAACTCCAACGAGCTTCCTAACTAACGCACACCTAAAACAAAATTGTCTCTTAATCCTTTCAGCATCATAAGGTATCGTAACCGTGCAGGGACGGAGAAAGAATACTAACCTCTGCGGCCGGGGTCGGCCTGTCGTAACAGGCAACAAAATAACCCAACCTAGCTACGTGGTAGGTCCCCAAGCCCGTCTGGAAGGCGACCACCTTTGGTCTTAAGTATGCCGCCATAATAACCTTATGTTGTGTTCCGGCATTAGTGGCCCAAGTTCCTGTATCATTATGGGACAGCAGCGTGTTCGCGATGCCACTGGCGTTGCAAACACGCATAGGCAACGGTAACTGCTAAATTCTAAGTGGGCAGTCAGCCTGCCTACTGTCCTACAGCAATAAAAAAAGACGATGTATGAAGTATGATAGATTTCTGAAACACGCGTCTTTATAAGATAATACGACAATAAGGTGTCCTTGCAATGCTGACTGTGAATTAGCAAAACTAGTAAACCATTTGTTCCCCTTGGCCGCTATTTATACTCTTGTACTCGAGAAAAGGAAGCGTTATGAAGAGGCAGCAATAAGCAAAGATGCAACGCACTACAGTGAGAAAGCATCGAGTGCAACCAATACGTTTGTTTAAAAGGGTATATGTATATATATATATATATTCATAGGGTATACAGAAATTGATTTATACAACTATTTGTGCTTGGCCAGACTGCACACGCGGGCGCGGGGCGATCGCGACGCGGCTACTTAAACATATGAAACCGCCCGCGTGCCCACTACGGACACTCAAATAAGGTTTCACATGTTTAAGTATGGCGCGCCGCGACCGCCCCGCGCCCGCGTGTGCAGTCTGGCCAAGCACTTTACTTTAAATATGGGCACTAACTAATAGAAAAGTAACATACTTAGTAACATCCCACACACAAATCTCCTCCCGCTCAGTCGAAACGGTTGCAATATACTTTCCCCTTGTATCAAATCTGACAATAAAATCGAAGGTTTTACTATTAAATCCTTCAAGCAACGACAAGTCCCGCTTTTGACCATCAAGTACCTTCCAATAATCTACATTGAGGGGATAAAATGTCGGAATCGGAGGTTCTTGTACATCTTTTAACCATTCTTGGACAATTTGACTCCTAATTTCAACTCCATCCCTCTGCCGCTTCTCCATTGTCACTCGGAGGAGTCCGAAGAATTGTCTATGGTCATAATCTAAGGCATAACTGTGAATTTCAAAGACTTCTTTCAATATTTCGATATGTTCCGGTAATGGTTCTATATGGACTAAGGCAAGATCTTCGAGGAAGTGTCCCGAGTCTGTTGCGGCCAATTTGTCGTGGACCCAGTCCAGTTGCGTGAAATACGGCTGATTGGCGAACAGTTCTGGTCTATCTTTGAAGAGATGGTAGTGTTGGTACGGTAGCTCGTCCAACTTTCTCGTATTGTAGCTGAAAGATGGTTAAGTTGGATTATTATTAACACCTTGAACGCTAGTCTAGAAACAATGTTTATCACAGTGGGCCGCGTCCCACACCATGTGTCCGCATGCCTTCGATCACAACAGAAGCCTCTGACGACGGCCGACGGACACTGTTATGACTCTTTACTAACGAAAAGGACTCGCACGCAACCCCACAGTATATCCTGGCTACTTGTTATAAAAAAAGTCTGTCATTTGATATTTCGGAAAGTAATGCATCGCTGTTTTCGTAAGTTGTCCATTATTTTTGAGTTATTTTCTGAAAATATTTGCAAATAATACCCCAACGATTTTTGGACTGTTCCTCATATATTGGTGTAGTTCTGTGGCAAAGTGTGATGTCAGACACATGGTGTCCGACATGGCGTTCGATACGTTAAGATTATTGTAGAGAATTTTCAACGTGTGTTTATTTTGGATATTGTAAATTTGTCTATTACTTTTTACAATCATTTTTATCGACTGATAAACAATGATAATTCATTAAAAAAATTATGTTTAATACTC
This sequence comes from Malacosoma neustria, assembly GCA_963693495.1. Lineage (NCBI taxonomy): Eukaryota > Metazoa > Arthropoda > Insecta > Lepidoptera > Lasiocampidae > Malacosoma > Malacosoma neustria. The sequence goes on from OY856394.1 coordinate 9,774,440, forward strand.
ATGCATGGTAATATTAGAATAATAGAATTTACAATCAAACATTTACTCTTTACGTAGTTTGATTTGATAGAAATTTTTTAGTGATCATAATAAATGCGTTTCAAATCCGTAAAAAATAGTTTATTGTTGAATAATAGCTATAACAATTAAATGTTTTGTTATTTGTAATAAAAATGTTTTACAAAGACGATGAAGTACTTACAATTCGTCTGAAAACTTATTTTCTTGTGAAACAAGCCTTCCTGCCATTTTTGGATCGTTGTCTTTATACCAAACACCCTGTAAATTCCATAAATTTATTCTTATGATATTTGATAATTATTTGCCCCGTGTAACTTCTACTAGGTATTTATTTGTATCTAATATCAAATTGTGATAGCATACACGAGGGTGTTGTATTTTATTAAAGCTAATTTAATTATTATTAATCAAAAGGGGTGCATTTGTTTAATTGCTGAGGAGCAGTAATAAAAATAGTCGCCTATGTATGTTTGCGACGCTATGACGAAGAACACGCTGCCGTCCGCATAGAGGAGGGTACTGGAAATTAGGTCACTAATACCAGAACACAAGACAAGGTTATTATGGCGGCATACTTATAGACCAAGGATGGTTGCCATTCAAACCTGCTTGGGACCATACCACGCAGCTAGGGTTGTTTTGTTGCATTTTACAACAAACCGACTCCGGCCGCAGGAGTCGGTGTTCTTGCTCCGTCCCTTTTTTTAATGCTGTAGGACAGCAGACAGGCTGACGCCCCGCTTAGAATTTAGCAGTTGCCGTCGCCTATGGGTGTTTGCAACGCCAGTGGCATGGCGAACACGCTGCTGTCCCATAAGGATACAGGAACTTGGGTCACTAATGCCGGAACACAACACAAGGTTATTATGGCGGCATACTTAAGACCAAAGGTGGTCGCCATCCAGACGGGCTTGGGGCCCTACCACGTAGCTAGGGTGGGTTGTTTTTGTCGCCTTTTACGACAGGTCGATCCCGGCCGTAGAGGTTAGTATTCTTTCTCCGCCCCTGCACGTAGTAAAAATACCACTAAGTCGAAAGCGAAAGCTGACTTGCCTCATAATATTCGATGAGAATGGTCCTCACAGGGGCCTCGTCATCCGCCAGATACCGATCTCTCGCAGCCCCTGCTAGTGCAGCATCTCGCCACCTCGCTGCCCCCCTCGCGTCCCAGCGCAACCAAGGAGCTAGCAACGCGGCGACTTGCGGCCAGAACAATGACGCTGGTGCCCACGGTACTGAAAGAAGGTGACTCGCTTTTGGCTATGGAAAATCGATGAATATTCTAGGAAGCTTGTTTCTTACGATTCCGCACAAGGTTGAGACAGTCAATGAGAAGCTAAAGAAATAGTACTAATGTCAAAAGCTTTGGCTTATTTTGAGCGTTGCCAGACATATAATCACAGCCTATAACGTACCATTGTTGAGCTCGGCCCTCGTCAGTAAACCCCATTTACCAATTACCCAAGATGGATACACATACTGGTGCAGATTTCTTCACAAATGTCGCTTTCACTGTCGGTACGTAGCAATTATGTTATAATATTTTTGTCATGGCCGCCTACCAGATGGACCGACGACCTGGTGAAGATCGCTGGGTCTCGGATGCAGGTGGCATTGGACCGGTCGCGCTGGAAATCGATTGGAGAGGTCTATGTTCAGCAGTGGACAGCCATGGCTGAAATGCTGATGATGATGTTTCTCATGTTATAATATCGCCTAATGAGGCGGGATAAAGTGCCCAAGCAGTTATCGCCATTGTGCAAATTGAAGCAGCGATCAACATTACTTTTTCATAGTCACACTTCACAATTAATGCGCTTCTGCCCGCAATAGTACTTCTGCTGGACGAGGTATAACTTATGAAACAAGATGCTTCAGATTTCATTAAATTTTACTAATAAAGAAAAGGCCTCAATCTTGAAAGGAATACTAGTCAAAATCATCTTTGAAGAGACTCCTGAAAGCGGGATGTCGTCAGATGAAGCCGTGAGTAAGACTGCCACTTCCTGCGGCATAGCGCTGCAGGGGTATAAAAAAATACTAGGGTCCGCAATAGGTCGTAAAAGGCCACAAAACAACCCACCCTAGCTACGTGGTAGGGCTCCAAGCCCGTCTGGATGGTAACCACCTTTAGGCTTAAGTATGCCGTCATAATAACATTGTGTTGTGTTTCGGCAATATTGACCCAAGTTCCTGTACCCTTATGGGAGAGCAGCGTGTTCGCGATGCCACTAGCGTTGCAAACATCCATAGGAGATGGTAACTGCTAAATTCTAAGTGAGCCTTCATTCAGCCTGTCAAAAAAGGGTCATTTTAAAACCCGCTATCGACGTACGTACTTTTGTGAAGAGTGTGGCTGGCAAAATACGCCACTATGCGTTTCCTTAGGCAGGGATTGCGAAAAGCATTTTCCCTCGAAAACCAAAAAGGTTACTCCAGCTGTTAGCAAGGCTAACTCGTTGCCCTAGAGGGCCCTATCTAGGAGCTCTTCGATTGCGATGTGATTTAAAAACACTACACTTACAATATGTCTCTTCACTGCGGAACAATTCATGATGTGCCAATATATCCAAGATTTCGGTATCGTCCAGCCCTCTTCTTGCAGCAGTTAGGAGTGCAAGACATGTTCTAACTCGTTCTACGCCCAAAGCTGCTTCAGTAGTCACTAATATTTGGACCAGTTGACCCTCGAGATCTTCACAAATGACCAGTTCTGGTGTATTCTCTGGCTCCGATTGTTCTGTGAACGTCTCCGCTGAGAGAGATATTTGCCAGGCCAAGATCTGGAAATATAATAACTAGACATGTCAAAAGATGTCTTTGGGTAGCTAAAGCGGATGATTCCTGCAATTTATAATCTTGAGCTGCGGGTTTCTTTAGTATAAAAGACGACCTCTGTGTCGTAACGGATAACGTACTTTTTTACGCTTGCAGAGGTCACGAGTTCGATTCCCGTCTCGCGTGTGGGTATATGTATAATATGTAATTATTTACAAAAAAAGGTATTATATTAGTTGTCTAGTACCCATAACACAAGTGCTACACTACTTAGTTTGGAACTAGATGGCGCTGTGTGAATTTATACAAAATATTTATTATTATTTATTTATTAAAATTTAAATTAATTCAATGAGGAGTTTCGCGGTTTCTTCTTTAGTTAGCGTTTTTCATTTTCTTATTGATGTAGCACAACAATCAGGTTAGCGGCCGGTTTATACTATAAATATATACACACATGACGCAGCGCTATCTTGTCCCAAAATGAGCAGCGGAACGCTTGTAATGGATACAAGACAACTGATATACTTATATATTTTTACAAATAAATACATGTTACGGCACGGGTAACCAGTGAAAACATTGATTTTTGATTCATGTAGTTTTTGTCACATTTCACGTAGTCTTAGGGTCTGATTCTGCTCCTAAGCCAGAATTGTGTGACTGGCCTATCCATGACTAAAACTAACAACATATTGATGTGCGACTTCAATCCAGCTACCTTGATCCAACATACCTTGGCATAAAGAGGTAAGGTGCACTTATACACAGCTTTAATAGCAGCCTCTGGGGGTGATGCTGCACCAGTCTTGCTATACGTCGCAGCACATGCGAACAGCACCGCCTTCGCCTCCTCTGGTCCTACTGGAGGGGCTCTTACAACTTTGGGACCGTCTTCCGAAGACAGGACCGCCATGATTGCTGAACTGGATGGCTCATCTTTCTCTAGAAATAACATGAAATAAATAAATAAACAATAGTCCACCTAGTCCCAAAGTAAGCTGCAGAGCGCTTGTATTATGGGTACTAGACAACTTATATTTTTATAAATATATAGATATATATGATACACAAACACCCAATCACGCGACGGATATCGACCCCGTGACCGTAGCGTTCCGATAGGCCACGTTAAAGCCAGGCGAAAATTATCGTGAGGGATCCAGAGCTCCTTTCTCACTTTTTTCTATATCTTCCACGTTTATATCATCCATTTTAGGGCGCCTTTAAATTAGAGGCGTGAGTAAGCGCTGCAGTCGCGCCACTGTGGTACGCTAGCCGCGCTGCTACTAATTTTCATACAATTTTTGGAAGCGCAGTCGCAGCGTCACTACCGTGACACAAGAAACGAACCAAGTGACCCAAGTATAGTCAATATTCGAAGCAGACAGTATAGAAGGGTCCGATACAAAGCCCTAACGTGGGCACCTTAGATACCAATCTAGGTATTGTACAATAGCCGGCCCAGGTTAGGCTTGGATACCTTGTGAATAGGGGTTATAAAAACTTTTCTCTTCGTGCAGGAGCGGAATAAGGATTAGCTGCTGCGGCCGCTGTCAGCTTGTCGTAAAAGGTGACAAAACAACTGGTGGTAGGTCCCCAAGCCGGTCTTAGTGCCGTGTTTCGGCATTAGTGACTCAGGTTTTTGTACCCCTATGGGACAGCAGTGTGTTCGCGGTGGCCCTAGCGTCGCAAATGTCCACAGGCGACGGTAACTGCTAACTATTAAATGGACCGTCAGCCTGTCTGCTGCTCTTCAGCAATAAAAAATGCGATCGGTCTCGCTGGATTACTAAAATTGCCTTATTTAAACTCAGATTAGTTTTTCAAAGGATCTTTTCAAACGATTTAATAATCTGATCGACTGAATTAGTGAGTCAAAAGTGTGTATTACAATCTATGTATGGTAGGTAGTAAGGAGGGCTATCTCATATGGGGAGAAGTTGAAATATTTACCAGTTCTACACTGTAAATTACAGATCAAAAACCCGCCAGATTGGCGCTAGGACAGCCACAGTGAATGATATTAATGTCTTTGTTGTAGACGAATTGATGTATGCTGAGTTATTAACATGTTTGAGATTACAGTAGTTAGTTAGTATTTCAAAATTTTTGGTAAACATAACCTAAAAATTTAACATTGTTGCTATCACAGCGCCATCTTAGTTTAATGAACTTCGACAAACACTTAGAAATACAGAGACAATATTCTTTTTTTCTACCGTCCATAATTCTGTGGTTATCTACCTTCGGTAACCGTGACGATCATTTTGACATTATCAGGCAACCTCTCCGGCAGCCATCTTGCCGCTCGTAATGCGTCGGCTCCTACTATTCCCAGCACCACTGGTCTGCGACGTCCTAAGGCTCCCAATAAAGCTGGTAATGCAGCTGTTAGGGATGCCACATCCTAAAACCAATAAAATGTTGAGTTTGGCCAACTAGTTTTTGTCCACTTCGCTCGGAATTGAGCTATTTTATTTTTCAGGAAAAGATTTATGGATGGAAGGTACCTCCTAAAGTTGAGAAGTGGTGCATGGGTCAACAATAATATGAAAAATATACATAATATTTATAAAATCAGATAACATCACATTTCTAAAAAAAATCTTGTTTAAGCGGAGTAAGAATGCCGACTTCTAGTGGCCGGGGCGGTCTGTAGTAAAAAGTGACAAAACAACCCTAAGTAAGTGGCCGGGCTTCAGGCTTGTTTGGATGGCGACCACCCCTGGTCTTTGATTAAACCGCAATAATAACATTATGTTGTGTTTCGGCATAAGTAACTAAGGTTCCAGTTCCCCTACGTGACCGATAGCATGTTAGTTGTGCCCATAATGTCGCCAATCCCTAAGCGACGGTAACTGAAACAGCAATAAAAAATTAGCTTTCCCTTCATGATTTGGCGTACACCATGTTGGATATAAATTCAAGATGGCGTATAAACTCCTTCTGTCAAAACAATTCAAATTACACCTTCATTTATCGAACTACGTCACATAAAACTAAACCACCAGCACGCTATGATGGCCGTTTTGACGTTTGTCCACTCATGAAGTTTCGTATTAATTAGTTACATTAGAAGAATTCCATTTGAAAGAGCAAATTGCTGTTCTTTATTGTCAATAACTGCTGCAGTTATTGACATTAAAGAACAGCAATTTTCTCCTTCAAATGTAATTACTAATTAATACAAAACTTCATGGAGTGGACAAACGTCAAAACGGCCATCATAGCGTGTCGGTAGTGTAGTATAAACCGTCTTTTTTCAATCGGATAAAAACAATACATTGTGAAATTCGACTTACATTACGCCCTCTGTAAACTGTGCCAGTATGGAGAACATGGCATTGATCCACTATGGATTTCAGCAATTGATGGGAGCTGCTTGACTGAGATGTCAAACCCACAAATCTGTAATTTAATGCATTGAGAACTCTAAGAATATATCCCAATAATTGGGGGTCAGCGATGGCCGAACCTCTTTTGACGTGTGATTCGAATTTGATCAACCTGTAATCCGGAAATGACGAAATATTTCGTCATGGAAATTTGGAATATACTACGAAATAATTATTTATGTTCGTTTAATTATTTTTTTCTGCATTTAAGTTGATTGATTTATATATTACATGTTATAAAATGATTTGTCGAAATAAATACAACCAATAAGTAAGTTAAAGACTATTTCCTTTTATTAATTAAATTGTTTATACTGTTTTAAATGTGTATGAAAAGCGAATGTGAAAATGAAAATACGTTTAGTGCAGGATGTTTTGTGTTAAATTTGTGAAATTTACTGCAGATTGCAGATTACCCTTGCACTTTATTGATTAATGTATGTAGAACAAAAGATTATGAGTGGGTGAGTGGCCTGGTTATTGATTTTAAGTGTATTAATTGAGGTGTCACGATATTACCTAATGTATATAAATAATAATGCAGAAAAAACTCCCCACTGAAAAAAGTTGAACAAAAGTTCATTATCCGGTTAAAAGGTTAATATAGCTTATATACTGAATTTGGTATTCGGTAGACAATTATCACACATTACAGAAGTCATGGGTTCATAATACATTGACATGCACCGCGTAGACAGTTTCTTCAGCCTATGGGCATGTTACCGTCGGATTCGAAACCGTGGCCTGTAGAGGCTCCGAGTGCGTTATCCCTAACCTTTCTATATTGTCAGTAAATTAGCAATCCATTCGCCCTTTACAGCCCCTTAAACAAATGATGAGGAATAAAAAAGATTTATAAAAGGAAAAGACAGAAGAAACTAAAACTACGAGTGGAAAAAAGTGACAGTGAAAGATTTAGGCTATAGGGCACTATGGTAAGCAGCCCGATACGTAAAAATGTAACAAGGTTTCACAATTATTTATTCTAGTCTTCATTACCTAACAATCACAGCCAGATCTTGTTGGCAATTCGGCGCCATCATGATTGCTTTGGCGACCAATGTAGCCTTCCCGCAGCCAGCGCCCCCTATAAGGGCTAAAGGGACATTGCTCTCGCTTGTTATATACCTGAAAATAATAATATACTTAAATTTTATATTCAACACTTATTTTAAGAACTAAAAAAATCTCCAAACAATTAAAAAATGTTTTAGATAACCTTCGAGCGGAAATGTTCTTATACGATGTTGACCGCACCTAGGATGACAATACTTATTAAAAACTCGATGGTTGCGACAACTTGCGCACCGAAGCTAGGTACAGGCGTGAGGACCGTATCCTTGTCGCCAGCGCCATAATGGCAGCATACCCTCCGTGCAGGGGCGGAAGAATACTATACCACCACGGCCGGGGTCAGCCTGTCGTAAAAGGCGACCAAACAACCCTAGCTCGTGGTAGGGCTCCAAGCCCATCTGGATGGCGACCACCCTTGGTAGTATGCAGTGCCGGATTAAGCAAGCGCGGGGCCCGTAGCATATTCTTTCGAAGGGCCCTTGATATGAGTTCTTAAGTATAAAGTGCTAAAAAACTATTCAATATATCAGTACGTTTATTATGGCAAATATGTTACAATGTTGCGGGTAATTAATCGTACAGTAGATACGAAGAAATATAATCAAATCAGCCAGAAATTGCAAAGTGATCTCTGGTGAAAGTGTGGTTTTTCAACACCGACTCCTAGTTTTACACATAGTTATCTCACAAAAAATAATAAAGCACAAAACAAAGACACTCCCCAAAATTATATGGCACTTTTTGGAAAAAGAAGAGTATGCGAGCAAATTTAAATAAAGAGTGCTAGACAAAAATACTAGTAGAGGAGAGTTGAAGAACAGGACATGTTGTACCGACCCCACATAGCTGGGATAAGGGCAGGAAGAAGAAAGAGTAGATACGCAGGCAAAGATGAGCGGGTTTAAATAAGCAGGGCCTCCTTTTGCGCGGGGCCCGTAGCAATTGCTACTCTTGATACGTGGTTAATCCGGCATTAGTAGTATACTGCCATAATAACCTTGTGTTGTGTTCCAGCATTAGTTACCCTGATTTTTTATGGGGTGGCAGCGTGTTCGCGACGCTAGGCGATAACATTCATTAAGTGGGCCGTCAGCCTGTCTGTTGGTTCTTAGCAATAAAAAGCATACAGTAGTTCGCTCCTTCTTACGATGCGATACAAGTATCGCTTGAAGCAACCGTACCCCGAAAGTACTTGTGTTACAAGAAACGATAGTACCGTGGCGCTTACTAGGCTAAACGCGAAGTTCGGGCCATGCCAGCTATGGCGAGTTTTTTGATCTCGTGATGGCAGAGGGGCGCAGAAAGAATACTAACCTCTGCGGCCTGGGTCGGCATGTCGTAAAAGGCGACAAAACAACCCACCCTAGCCACGTAGTAGCGCCTCAAGCCCATCTGGATGGCGACCACTTTAGGTCTTAAGTATGCCGCCATAATAATCTTGTGTTGTGTTCCGGCATTATTGACCCAAGTTTCTGTACCACTGGCGTTGCAAACACTCATAGGCGACGGTAATTGCTAAATGCGGGCCGTCAGCTTGTCTGCTGTCCTACAGCATTAAAAAAAACCTCTTTCTAGCTCCTTAATAAAATAATCATATACCGTAGATTTCGTTTTACATAATTTCTTTGTGTTACTTACGTTTTTAATTCATTTAGCGTAATTTCCCGATTCGAGGTACATTGTGCCGCTTTCTGACAGAAGGAGAGATGCTCGTTGATCTCATCGAACAAGCTAGGAGGAAAAATACGCATATAAATAATAAATAAATATTTTTGTGACAATTCACACAGCGCCATCTAGTCTTCTAGTCCCAAACTAAGTAACATAGCACTTGTGTTATGGGTACTAGACAATTGATATATTACTTATATACTTTTTTTTTGTAAATAAATACATCGTTAGGAATATCGAACTCAAAATTATCTTATTGGCAACACTGACTAATATTTAAAACAACCAAAGAGAGTTTCCATCACTTCCGGAGTGTAACACTTCCGTAGTATAAACTACCAATGAGAATCTAATGTTTGGACAACCGATGAGAATCACGTCTGGAATATAAGCAACCAATGAGAGTCGCCTCCGGAGTGTGGAGTGCAAACGAGTGAGGGACAGGCCGACCGCTTCTCGTTCAGTCGTCGTCGCGTGCGGAAGCTGTCGGCCTGCCTGCCATTTTTTTTAAATCATCCACCACTGGTTCATAAAAACACATTATAAATACATATTATATATAAACACTCTCTGTTAACGAAAACTCCTATTGATGCAATAAAATACCCGGAGTTTACACGGTATTATAAATAAACACCAAGACTTAGGATAGGAATCAATAGAGGTTGTCAAAAGTTGTAACTAACCTAGTAGGTATCCCGTTATATCCAGCTGGTACCTCGTTCTCACTGACAAGCGCATCCAGCAACGAATCCAGCCTCTCCCCAAGAGCTGATCTCACCCCCTCCGTGTACTCGTTTTCACCTCCCGGAGCCGAACGACCTTTTACACTTGCACGGATTATATTTCTTTCACTTAGGTGTAGCTGCACAAATAAAAACATCCATATTTTTATTTAAAACATCCTTAATCCATTTTATTCGTAAACAAGAAATATTCATTACTGACTTCTTCCTTAATACAGGAGAGTCCCTGGGAGTGAGTGGGATAGTGTTATCCCACTGCGAGCCCCCAAGCTCAAGCGTAACCACCTCATTAACAAAAAAGCTAGACCTCTAATCTTCGTAGTCTCTTCACATCGGTAGCAACATAATTTTTACCAAAACATCATTATAGCAGATCCATTAAGTAGAAGACTAGGAATATCACGCACCTTGAGATCTTTCTGGAGATTGTTCAACCTGCGCTGCAGTTCGTGGTGGTGTGCTGCGTCACTGGCGTCGGCAGGCTCGCCACTTGTAGATCCTGCGACCCCAGCACTTCCTGCCCGGCACACCCACACGCAGCGACGAGCCGCTTCCACGCTCATTAGCACCGTATGTTGTACTTCCTATGGTAAATATTACAGAATTACATTAATCCTGCAGGGGCGGAGTTAAACACCTGCGGCAGGAGTGATCTATCGTGAAAGGCGACAGACTAACAAGGTCTTCAAATCCGTCTAGGTGGCAATCATCAGTGGTCTCTATATATACTGCCATAATAACCTTACGTTGTATTCTGGCATAAGTGGGTCAAATTTCAGTGCTTCTACGGGAACTACAGCTTATAATATGTGTCCCTGGCATCGCTAACAACTACGAGGGACGGTAACTATGAGTGCTAACTATTAAGTGGGTCATCAGCTTGTCTGCTGTTGCAATCAATAAAAAAATCATTGATGGCTAAAATACAAGCCCTTCGAAAAATTGGTTTCATCTGCCACTTGGTATTACAGGTGACTTTGACAAACCCGTCCAAATTCACACAGAAGAATCTTTAGTAAAAGTTATGACAGACATGTATTTTAGTTTTGTATCACATAGTACAAAATGTTGAGTAATCAGCATCACAAAGTCATTCAAAGAACTCGCAATTTACATAATACGGCGTTAGAGTGTCAATGACCTCTCCATCTGACCTAGTAAAAGGCCAAGGACGGCGGCATTGCACCAGGCGAGCGAATACGCACTACTCATTTACGCGGGAGAGACAGAGACATGTAATAACAGGTTAACGTACGCAGGTTGCACCATAGGACTATTCTGTACGATTGAATTATGATCATATATGAAATATTTTATTTTGAAAATTTTACATACAATTTTTTTGCATAAATGGATTCCTTAAATGATGTTTAGTGCGTAAAAAAATTTGGACGGATTTGTCAAAGTCACCCTGTATATGCGCTTGCGCATACTCTGTATTTCGGGTTTGAGTAAAGCCAGCTACACACGCAACGATATATCGTAACGATTTATCTGTGCAAACCGATTTGCGCAGATTTGTCGATCGTGTGTATGAAAAATCGTTGTAGATTATCGTTCATCGATGGCAGTTGCAATTTCTATTAGATAAATCGTTGTCAATTGCGTTTGCACAGTTTTATCGTCGCGTGTGGATGGAGATCGCTCATTTCGGCAGTACTTTACGGAGCTCGCTTGTATGCGCACGTGCGGATTGCACTCTTTGCAACATGTCGGAGGAAGAAAGGGGTGTACACCGCGAACAACTGCAAGAGTTCATAGAAAGCTGCAGAAGCGAAACTTGCCTTTGGAAGACCAAATCTTTAGATTACCATGATCGCGACAAAAAGAATGCTGCCTATAATAAAAGTCGAAAAATACAAAGCCATCGATCCAAATGCCAAACGGGATATAGTGGTTAAGAAGATTAATAATCTTAGAACTACCTATAAAAAAGAGCTTAATAAAATTAGTTTGTTGAATTAAATTGAAAATTAGTATATATGTAGTTGGTATGAGAAAAAAGCTTCCTTTTCATGAGCCAGTCTTTACACCACATACTTCACGCCTTTTTTTTTAAACACATTACCAGGCCTAATATCGCAAGTACGTCATTTTTTTCATCCTGGATGACATGTTTCTTGCGTAGGCTTCTGCGGAGAACTGACGATTGACGCCAATATCGGAGGCGTGTGGAGGCACTAGGAGCGATCGATTTATCCGACCAGTTTGAAATCGCTACAATATATCGTTACGTGTGTAGCCGGCATAAGTCAGGAGAAATTTATTATTTATTATTATTTATTATTTATTATTAACTAAGTACAGCGCGTTACATTGGAGGCGGGCGGGTCAAAAATCTTTAAAAATATGTAATACTTTGAATTAAACCATTGTTGTTTCGTAAATTATCCAGCATTAAATTTAAGAATTACCGCCTGTAAGAAGAAAATATATAAAAAATTCGAATGAATTAGAAGTACAGACCTGTTCGACCACGGTGGTGAGGTAGGCGTCGCAGGCCTCCGGGGGGAGCGTGCGAACGAGTACGTTCAGCGCCTTGGCCATCTCGCGACGCCAGCGCGCCGGCGCACCTCGCACCAGCCGGTAGCAGGGTGGTGTCGTGCTTGCATCCAGGCTGTACCTTTGTAATTAATGCCAAAAGTCAATATAGATCTTCCCCATTGTAATTTCTCCACCCATTTTCTGTTCTAAGATTGAAATATGCAATTTTGTAAAGGGCCTTCCTTGGCCCTTACCCACCGGGGATAGAGATTATTATAGTTATTACAACATCTCTTGTCACCGTTGTACAAAAGCGTTGCAGGTGTTAACTGGTCTTATAACTATAATTCTGGTCTAATACCGGCTTATGCAGCTCAGTAAATTTTATTTTGACGTGTTTCAAACTCACACCTGAGGCAGTCATGCATCGGGAAGGAATGTTGAGTTCTAAAGAAACCTTGTCAAAATGCAATATCAGATAACGTTTGGATGCTGAGGTGATATTTTCGGGAAGGAAAGGTCATTCAAACAATACAGTCGATTTGTTAAACTATTTTTTTTAAATAATGAAGTGGTCAAGACTAATAGAAGAATATAAGAATAGTGCTAGATCGTTTGAATGATTCAACATATATATTCTTAAACTTATAATTTATTTAATTCAAAGCCTTTTGACGACCTCGGTGGCATAATGGCGTTCAGACATCAAAACGCCTGCGATGTCACGTGTCCAATTTCCATACTGACTCTGCGTAATTTTTTTTTATTGCTATAGGACAGCAGACAGGCTGACGGCCCGCTTAGAATTTAGCAGTTACCGTCGCCTATGGGTGTTTGCAATGTCAGTGGCATCGCGAACACGCTGCTGACCCATAAGAGTACAGGAACTTGGGTCACTAATGCCGGAACACAACACAAGGTTATTATCCCGGCATACTTAAGACCAAAGGTGGTCGCCGTCTAGACAGGCTTGAGGCCCTATCACGTAGCTAGGGCGCATTGTTTTGTCGCCTTTTACGACAGGCCGACCCCGGCTGCAGAGGTTAGTATACTTTCTCTGCCCCCTACACGGATATAATTATGATTATGATATAATAACGGATTTATGCATACTATTTATTTATTTAATAATACATGAGATACAAATTTTAAAAATAAAAGATACATAGCCCAGCAGTTCATGTACAACAACTAATTTGACTCGAGAAAATCACACTGGCCCCTGAACTAGTGAATACTGTATCTCAGTGGGCCAGTATTTTTAACATAAGTACTAATATATAATAATTACCATTATATTAATAATTAAATAATATATAGTAGTTAATTGAGATATAGTAGTAAAAATAAATAATAATTTAAAATAAAATATTAATGAAAGAAGAAGGGAAAGAAAAATATATATGATACATATATTAACTGAAACAATGATTGTATGTGAATATAATGTATGTAAGTTATATATAAGTAAAATATAATATTATATTTAAATAATTGCTTTGATAGTCTCTTCTGACTCTTGATAATTCAGCTCATACAAATAATCACTCAAAAACTCAAAACTTTCTTACACCTACCAATGGGAAGTTTGTTTAATTTAATTACTTTGCTAATTTCGTTATATAATTTAGGGCCCAGATAATCCGCGAATTTCTGCGCAAATGATGTTTTGCAGCGTGGAATGTTATAAACAAGGTCTTGCCGTCGCTTAAATATAAGATTAGGTGGTTTCACGTGGATATTCAAAATTACTGATTTTATAAACATTTTTCTCTCCGATAAGACTTTATTTTCTTTATAGAGCAAAGTAGTAGGATATAAGAAGCCTTTATAGGTCATCACTTTTAGTAAGGATCTTTGAGCTCTTTCGATAACTAACATTGAGGTTTTTGATGTACCACCCCAAGATAATATTCCACAGTTTAGTAGTGACTGACATAGGGCATAATAAATACTGAACAATAGCTTAGGGGGACAAACATTTCTTAGCGTTTTAAATATGAATATAATTTTTTTTATTCTATTACTAGTTTTACTGATATGTTTTTTCCAGTTTAAATTTTTGTTTATTACAACGCCAAGGTATTTAATACTATTGACACAGTCAATAGAGTATGATGTAATGAAGTATAAAAAATATCAACATATTGTCTAGTATTGTAGTTTTATCCGTGCAGGAGCGGAGAAAGAATACTAACCTCTGCGGCCGGAGTCGGCCTGTCGTAAAAGGGGATAAAACAACCCAAGCTACGTGCTAGGGCCTCAAACCCGTCTAGACGGCAACCACCTTTGGTCTTAAGTATGCCGCCATATTAACCTTGTGTTGTGTTCCGGCATTAGTGAGCCAAGTTCCTGTACTCTTATAGGACAGCAGCGTGTTCTCGATGCCACTGACGTTGCAAACACCCATAGGCGACGGGAACTGTATGCCTGTTCACTGTCCTACAGCATTAAAAAAAATAGTACTCATAATACAAGCGCCTATCCTATTTACTTTGCGACTTGATGGCGCTGTGGAGTTGTCCCATTATCTTTATTTATAAGTGCAAAATAAATGTTTGTACCATTTGTTTAATAACGCCTTGTCATTATCGTCTTCAGCAGCTTCCAGCGCTGCTTTGAAGTCGGCACATTCGAGCGTGTGGGGGAGCAGGGGAGTCCCGAGACCGGAGTTCAGGAATAATATGGGCACCACTGCTCCTAATTCTGATTGACCTGAACACAGGAAAAAAACGTAAATTGATGTGATGTAATTTAAAAAAATCCATGTGTCACAAACGTATCTTACGTTATTGTTAGTTATACAATCGAACAAATACGAGTAATTATACTAACAGCTGCGGCTAGAGGCGGCCTGTCGAAAAAGCTGACAAAACAATCCTGATCTCAAAATACCCCGTTAGACTTTGTATTGTATTCAGGCATTCTTCGATCAACAGTTACTATTGTTGATCGAAGCAGGCATTCGAAAATCAGGTTTCAATTCCTCTTCGAGGCTGGCAGCTTGATGGCAACGCTTCTGGTGTTACAAACGTCTATCGGCGTCGGTAAAACCATCTACTATCGGGTGGACCTTTTACCTGTCTACTGATCTCACCTATAAAAAACGAATACAAAAGGGCCCCACTTCAATCTCCACCTGAACATATACTCAAAGAAAAAGAAAAGTAGATAAATTTATAGATAAAACAGAATTTAATACTGATAAAGACTTCGTTGCTAAACTTACGAGCAAGCTCAGCGATGCATAGAACGGGAAAGCGATGATCTCGCTGCTGTTCGAGCGGCGAGCGCCAATGCAGGTCGGCCACGTGGATGCGCCAGCCGCGGCGGCGCGCGCGCACCCTCAGTTGAGCAGCCGCCCCGCACTGCAGCGCGCCTTTCTCCGCGCAACAGTCTGTAAGTACACTGATACTTTAGTTTCCATAGCGTTTTAAGATCGCTCAGAAGATATTAATAGCAGTTTTTCACGCCATTAACTACCCAAGCGGTAGTTTTCGTTGAGGTACAGGAGACAGGCTGAAGGCTCACTTAAAAGTAAGCGGTTACCGTCACCGGGTTCATTTATGCCGAAATTTAATACGTAGGCTGTTCCATAAGTCTTGCAAAAATCTGTCTATTTATTAAACTTTTTCAAAATAAGAACCATCACTGTTAATACATTTATGCATGCGTTCAAACCACGTATTAAACATAATCTTCTACTGATCCTTTGTGACACTGGCACAGGCCTCATCCCATGCACTTTTAATTCGTCATCAGTTGCAAATCGTCGTCCTTTCAACTAGCTCTTGATCAGCGAGAAGAGACTAAAATCACATGGCACGAGGTCGGGGCTATAAGGAGGGTGGTCCAGCACAGTAAGGCAGATTGCTTCAAAAACTCCTGAGTAATAGTCGCTCAATGAGCAGGAGCGTTATCATGGTGCAAGTGCCAACTGCCCAGACGCGAGTTTGGTCGCAGTTTCTTCAGCTCCCGGATAACTTGCGGCAAACAAACATCAGTGTACCAGGTAGCTTTGACAGGCTTCTGCTTGTCTAATACAACTCTAGCGACAATGCCTCTCAAACTTGTTACATTCTTTCTATTGCAACACTTATGGAACAGCCTACGTACAAGGTTATTATGGCGGCATATTTACAAACCAGGGATGGTTGCCATCCGGACGGGTTTGAGTCGTACTGCCTAGTTGGGTTGTTTTGTCGCCTCTTAATAGGGCGTCCTGAATAAAAATATTTTACGTAGGTAAATGCAATCGATTTAGTCACATTTATCATTTTACGTATGACGACTTTCTGACGTAACGGCTCTCGCACGTCAGCACACTTGCGGAGGTAACGAGATCGATCCCGTCAATCGTCTGAGTGTTTATGTATATATGTATTTATTTACAAGCGAAAACTATATATGTAGTATATCAGTTGTCTAGTACCCATATCACAAGTGCTATGCAACTTAGTTTGGGACTAGATGGCGTTGTATGAAATGTCCCGATATATTTATTTAAAACACAACAAGGTTATTCTGGCGGCATATTTAAGACCAAGGGTGGTTACCACCCAGACGGGCTTGAGGTGTTACCACGTAGCTAAGGTTGTTTTGTAGCCTTTTACGACAGGCCAACCCCGGCCGTATAGGTTAGTATTCCTATTCCGCCCCTGCACTTAATAAAAAAAAGAAGACACTTATAATTGGCACAGATACACATTCAAGCATTTTAAACTTCAGTTTCAGAAAACCTGTAACCTCTTTGATGAAGATACCTTGCGAATCGGCTGCGCACACATATATAAGCATGGCCTTCCGCCGCCGCACCCGTCCAGCCGGAGGCACTCTTCCCACCAGGCACGATCTGTTCTCCTCTGAGAGAGAGGTCACGTTTGCCGGCATGGGTGGCCCCTCGGTGTCTTCCCTTGGCGACGCGCATGCTACTGGCGATGACAGTGATATCGAGTCTGTGAAGGTTTTAAAGATTTAGTAGATTATTTTGATGAGTTTTACCACGATCTTCTGGGTCCAAACTCAACTTGACCTCATGCCATTGGCTTGTATACCATATCTAAGATTTGTTATGCATACTAGAGTTGTTGCCATTGCGTTTGATAATTATTACTAAATATTTCAATATTAATTTTAAATTAATATTTTGAGCAGCGATTCCCAAACTATTTTGGGTAAGAGACCCCTTTTCCAAAATGAACTGATACCTCAGACCTCCATAGCCAAATTACTACATTCTATCTCTAGTTTTTTTCCAATAGATAAATGCTTAGCAATTTATAAAGTTTGTGTTCGGTAAACTGACATTTACTTTTACTGACAATAACTTGACATTATTTATCGTATATGCATCAAATACAGGGCAAGTCAAAACGAGCCTGAAAGATGCAAGTCTATCGCTCGAACTCATTATCTTCTGAACTTGAAGGAACGGACTTATACACGCTTATTGACTTTCCAAGTTTTTTATCTAATACGAACTTGTATACACTTATCAACTTGTTGAGTTTTAAAATTACAACAATGATAGTTTCTACTAAAATATTAGTCATTTTTAAAACAAGTTAGTAGATGTAGCACAACTTATACAGTATCTTGAAAGTTTTAAATAAGAACATGTATTAAACAGGGGTCGATTTTTAGACCTTATCGGCCGGCAAAATCAATTTTCGTTATGTCGACCTTTAACAAACCGATTTCGACCCCATGGAGCCGATATCGACCACTTTAAAATGACTCATTTAAATATGTTGGCAGTGTTATTGCTTAATTGGTTATTATTGATACATAAATGGAGGCTTTTTTACATAATACATACATAACACAACAGCAATTATCGAAAAAATCTTAATGAAATTTATTTCGGAACTTCTAATGAAAAATATCATAAAAATCGCATGATATCGTAATCACAGATATCATAAACTTAGTAATTAATATTAAAAATTTGAAATTTTTAAAAACATCGAAAAATATAAGAAACATTAATGAAGTTTTAAACGATTTTAGATATTATACTGTAATTAAATGTATTTCTTTTTTTTTTATTGCTGTAGGACAGCAGATAGGCTAACGGCCTGCTTAGGATTTAGCAGTTACCGTCGCCTATAGGTGCTTGCAACGCCAGTGGCATCGCGAACACGCTGCTGTCCCATAAGGGTACAGGAACTTGGGTCACTAATGCCGGAACACAACACAAGGTTATTATGGCGGCATACTTAAGACCAAAGGTGGTCGCCATCCAGACGGGCTTGGGGCCCTACCACGTAGACAATATTCTTTTATAAATGATTATCGTTTTCTTTAATCAAATCATTATCCGTGCAGGGGCGGATAAAGAATACTGACCTCTGCGGTCGGGGCCAGTCGTAAAAGGCGACAAAACAACCCACCCAAGCTACGTGGTAGGGCCCCAAGCCCGTCTGGATGGCGACCACCTTTGGTTTTGAGTATGCCGCCATGATAATTTTGTGTTGTGTTCTGACATTAGTGACCCAAGTTCCTGTACCTTTATGGGACAGCAGCGTGTTCGCGATGCCACTGGCGTTGCAAACACCCATACGCGACGGTAAATGTTAAATTCTAAGCGGGCCGTCAGTCTGTCTGAAGAAGGACGTTGGAAAAGGGGGCGATGTGTTGGTGTTGTTAGATAATGCGCCAACGGACCCTTCCGCTGAAACACTAAGTCGAGAAAATGGGAAGTTTACAGTAAAGTTTTTGCCCCCTAACGTAACATCAATATTGCAGCCTATAGACCAAAGTGTCATTGAAACTTTAAAGCGTTTATACAGAAAGCAGCTACTGCGTTATCTTTTGTCAGTAGATAGCAGTGAAATAGAAACGATGTTGAATTTTTTTAAATAAATTAATTTTAAAGATTGTTGCTATATGCTGGTAGAAGCGTGGAACTCTGTGGAATTGCAAACATTAAAATTCTTTAATTAAACCGCACGACGATTTTCAATTTCAAATAACTAGCAATAAAAATTCTTAGCATTAGTGAAGAGTGTGATGAAAAGAATATCAAGGAGTGGCTGAACTGCGATAGTGAAGATCCTCGATTCCAAATTTTAACTGATGAAGAAATCATTGACGATTTGAACTAAGACAGTTCTTAGCAAATATGACAATATTAAAAAAACGTTTACCCTTTAAAACTAAATTAATGCTTTATAATGCATTAGGTGAATCATATATCCAGTATGGATTAACGAGTTATGGTCGCACCTTTAAGTCTTACATGAATAAAATACATAGACTGCAACATAAAATATTAAAAAATATTGTTTCCCTAAATATCAAACATAAATTTGCAGATGATGAAAGCAGTCTTTTTAAACACTGCAAGATTTTACCTGTAGAAATTCAATTTAAAAAAATGATACTCAAGGAAAACTTTTTTAATAAAAAAATACAAACTAAAATGAAGCACGCTGTATATACTCGGGCCGCTGCTCAAAATCGGTTTGCTACCAGCGGCGCGAAAAATATGTACGGCAAGCGCACAACTACCTACTTAGTTCCAAGATTATTAAACGATTTACCAACAAATATAAGAGATAATATAACCCAAAAAAATATTAAAGCCTCACTTAAAAAATACTTTTTAGAGAAATTGTAATCTAAATTTACTCAGTCGTTTGAACGTGCGTAGACTTAAGTTTCGATGGCATTGTACAAACCTTAGTGGTTTTTTGTGCTATTATTTTATTAAGCCAATGTAATAACTGTGAATTTGATAAATAAATTAAAAAAAAAAAAAAAAAAACTGTAACGAGAAAGCTTTTGAAGCTCTAGGTCTTGCTTTTAAATGGTTTGAAAGACAGGACGAATCGGGTTTGCCGGATCAACTAGTAGTGTCTAGTAGCCATAACACAAACATTTTGCTGTTTACCGAGGGGCTAGATGGGGGGGTGGTGTGAATTGTTTCCCAGTTTATGTGATTATCTAGTATTTCTTACTTGAATTATCACGATAAAATACTTACCAGAAACGCTAGAGCCAATTGGCCTTGGTCCCTTCAGGTGTGGCTTGATGTCCCTCAGTGGTGTTGGATCGAGTAGGTGCTGCTGCTGCGCAGGTGGCGCTTCTGCGCTGGCGTCCACAGATGGTTTCGTCACTCTGTATGATGGCGAGCGGCGCGTACAGCAGTTCGATCTGTTCAAACAGAGAATTTTTTTTAATAAGGGTCGTTGTTGACGGTTGCTGCTCCAGTGTGAAGCCTATCAATGCTGGTGTGCCCCAGGGTTGTGTGCTGTCGCCGACGCTATTTATTCTGCATATCAATGACATGTTATCCATAGATGGCATTCATTGCTATGCGGATGATAGCACCGGCGACGCACGGTACACTGGTCGTGTAAACCTCTCTCCTGCGGTTTTGGAAGAAAGTCGGGTCAGACTTGTGTCTGAAGTAGAGAACTCTCTAGAGAGAGTCTCTGAATGGGGACGACAAAACCTTGTCCAGTTCAACCCCTCGAAGACGCAAGTCTGCGTATTCTCTGCCAAGAAAACCCCGTTCGCACCTGCGCCACAGTTCCAAGGAACCTCTCTTTCCATCGCAAGCAGTATTGGGATCCTTGGTGTCGACATCACGAATGATGTGCAGTTTAGGGGACAATTGGAGGGTAAAGCTAAGCTTGCCTCCAAAAAGCTAGGTGTGCTAAACCGGTCCAAGCAGTACTTCAGTTCAAGGCAACGGCTTGTGCTATACAAAGCACAGGTCAGACCGCATATGGAGTACTGCTCACATTTATGGGCTGGAGCACCCACCTGTCAGCTCAATCCCCTAGATTCGATCCAACGGCGCGCAGTTCGTGTTGTCGACGATCCCATACTCACAGACGGTCTAGACACGCTTGGACTTCGGAGAGACTTTGCGTCTCTTTGCGTATTCTACCGTCTGTACAACGGGGAGTGTTCTGAGGAGCTATTTAGAATGGTGCCCTCGTCGTCTTTCTACCACCGCACTGCCCGCCATCGGCTGGGTGTTCATCCCCATTTCCTGGAGCCTCTTCTTTCCTGTACGAAACGGTTCTCCAGATCGTTCATGTTGCGTACTCTCAGGATCTGGAATGAGCTTCCGGCTGAGGTTTTCTCAGCGCGGTACGATATGGGGTTCTTCAAAAAAAGGCGTTATAAAATTTCTTCGAGGCCGGCAGCGCGTTAGTAATGCCTCTGGTGTTGCAGACGTCCATAGGCGACGGTGACCACCTGCCAGGGTGAGCCGTTTGCCTGTCTGCTGAACTCTCGCTATAAAAAAAAATTGACAATTTTTACTCCCCTCCTCTTCCCTTGGTATCCGTAGTATAAAAGAAGATCCAAATATTTTTCACGTAGTCATTTAGAAATACGGTTTTATATCATTTTGTGTAAATTGAAACATAAAAAAAATTGGCTGCTATTTGTTTTGTTTTTTAATACAGCGTCATATATTAATATAGAGATGCGCGCCACAATTGACTATAGCTCGAAAAAATGACAAATTTCCTTTAGAGGATATAGACTACGTGACGAAAACCCAAGCCCCATTCCCTCCGCCCTGTGACCAAGCGTGGTATTTTGAACACCTCGTTTTCGAATGTAGCGATTAACACAGCGTAATACCAAAGCAAGCAGCAGAGCGCTTGTTATTGGTACTAGACAGTTCATATACTATAAGTCTTTACATGGGAATCGACCCGTAAGGGGCTGTCCATTAATCACGTGAGGCTAGAAAGTGGGGGAGGGGTCCATAAAAAATCACGAAATATCACAAGGGTTGTAATAATTAATTAGTGTAATATTTTTTTGGATATATCTTAAGGTTTATTTTGGATTACAAACCCTAAGCCTAAATATAAATGAAATATGCAAACAGTTAGTATTATCGAATGCGCCTCCGGAATACGTACGTTCGAACCTACAAAGTCCAGCCTAAGCTAAACCCTATTTCATATGCTTGATGACATAAATCTGAGGTTAACTTAAATTGGAAATTCAATCTACATTGTCCAGCCTAAGCTGAACCCTATTTCATACGATTGATGATGTAAATTTGAGGTCAACTTAAATTGGAATTTAAAATTTCCGAAACTTATCATCTTTAACAAAAACTATTTTTTTTTTTCTAATATAAAAATAGCCTAAGTTACTCCTTGATACACCAGCTATGCGAGTGAAAGTCCCGTCAAAATCGGTGCAGCCATTTCAGAGATTAGCCCTAACAAACAGACAGACAGACAAAAATTGTAAAAAATTTTGTTTTGGTATATGTACCGTGTATACGTCCGAATGCACTTAGTAAAAAGCGGTTATTTTAATATTACAAACAGACCCTCCAATTTTATTTATTTGTATAGATGTATAGATTTGCGGATCAGTGTTTCCTTTTCCGCACTGATAGTGTTGATGAACTCTTCCTGCCCTGATCCCTCATTATATGGGGTAGGCACAACATGTTCTTTCCTTGAACTCTCCTCTTTTAGGCGTCATTTCAACATTCACACCCTTTTTCGGCATACATTTTTATCCGTGCAGAGGCGGAGAAAGAATACTAACCTCTGCGGCTGGGGTCGGCCTGTCGTAAAAGGCCAAAACAACCCGCTCTAGCTACGTGATAGGGCTTCAAGCCCGTCTGGATGGCGACCACCTTTGGTCTTAAGTATGCCGCCATAATAACCTTGTGTTGTGTTCCGGCATTAGTGACCTAAGTTCCTGTACCCTTATGGGACAGTAGCGTGTTCATGATGCTACTGGTGTTGTAAACATCCATAGGCGACGGTAACTGCTAAATTCTAAGCGGGCCGTCAGCCTGTCTGCTGCCAACCCCGGCCGTAAGGGTTAGTATTCTTACTTCTTCTAAGCACGGAGAACGCTTTATTAAGGCAATGGAAAAAGAAACTCCCATTTTTGGCATAATATAACATCTAATAATCCAAGCTCTTCATAATGTAACAGGATACAATCAAAACAATCTCTTGCACATTGTACACATTCGACGTTTATATAGGTAGAGGTAAGTTTAAGCTTCGCAAACAATCGAGGCGTGGTCGGAGGAGGGGCGCTGACGTCACCCGTGACGTCAGAGGACTGTGACGCGCGTGCCTCGACCTAGTTGCACGGTTTGTTCCCACTGTACTGCACGATATAGATACGATATTGTTAAACTTAATTTTCAGCCGGATGCTTTGATAATTGCTTTTAGTTCGATCAGGTTAGTAGAGTATACTATTTAATGCAGCGATGTGATATTATGAGTAAAATGGAAGTATAAGGGGTTCTATCAAGACCTTGCAAATCAGTCATCTACTCGTGACCTAAATAACGTAGGTGTCTCTGCGTTGGTCTTTCTTTCATGGTTTGATGGTTACTATGGTGTTAAATTAAATATAATTAACAATTAACCTTAATTTTGAAGTGAAACTACGTTATGATTTGAAAATTCGGTGAAATGAAAAAGCGACACCATAAAGAGATAAACATTCATAAACAGGATTTAGCCTGCAAGAGAATGAGATTGTCTCCTCTTTATTCGGGCTTTCGTAGTTTTTATACACTAATATAAGAAATGTAATCAACTTTCCTGAATTTCACTCCTGCTGTATGTGAATTGCATTCACACACGCACTTTTTTATTTTCGTAGAAAAATCTAAAAAAGTTCAAACCATGTGTTGTCTGTAACATTTTATACAATCATTTGAAAATCGTATATAATAGTTTTTTTAAATATTTAATGGAAAGCGAGCAAATATATCGGGTTGCCTGGAAGAGATCGCTTTAAGCGATAAGGTCGCCCATTGTCATACAGCATTATATTTTTTATACCTCTTTTAAGCTAGTTTTAAGTATCTGTATGCAATAAAGAGTTTTCATTCATTCATTCAAATATAAAATATACATACAATATTGATGTACTATAAATATTTCTGTTTAAATTGCGCACGTTGCGATTTTAAGCACGTTAATTAGACGATAAATATTATTCTGAATTTCGTCGTACAATGGAGACGAATATCCATTGTTCGTGAGCTTTTTGGATTTTCGAATGGCCTTTGTTGCTTTTTCACATTGTTGCAGTAAATCTGCCGTTTGTAAACTTTTGTACGCACTTTACGCTGTGTTTATATAAGAATTCAATTCAAGTTTTGGCGGGATTTTAAGATTTATTTGTTATATTTGAAATATTTAACAATCTTGGACATTTGCGATGGCGAAATTCTTACGTGTTCAAGTCATGACTAACTAATGCACGTTGGGAGCAATTGTATTTTTTTAGATATACTGTCGTCTGGAAGGAATAATCGCCGTTTGTTTAATATATGTATTGTATTTTATCCTTCTAAAATCTTTTTCACAAAATTGTATGGTGGGCAAAACAGTATTTTCTTTTTTATTACTGAGGAATAGAGGTTGACGGCCCAGTTAATATTAACAATTACCGTTGCCTATTAATGTTTGCATATTAATGGATAGGACATATGATGAGAGAAAAGAAAGATAATAACCAAGAATAATAACAGAGTGGTAACCAAGAGACAGCAAAATGAACAGAGGTAGACATTACCAAGAGGTGGGGAAGATGACATAAGGAAAATAGCGGGGCCAATGTGGACACGTATAGCAAAAGACAAGATATAGTCTTTAGAAGAGGCCTTTGTCGGAAGACAAGCGGGTGTTAATATTTAAAAAAAAGTACCAGCTTTAAAGGCTTTTTTATTTTTAGCAATATTTGCGACGCTAGGGATACCGTGAACACGGTACTATCCTCAGGGTTACTGGAACATGGGTCGATAATGGCGGAACACAACACAAAGTTAATAAATTAGAATATAGAGTAGGGCTAGTTGCCATCCAGACGGGTTTGGGGCCCTAGCAAGCAAATTTATATCCAGCAGTGGACGATAATAGGCTGATGAAAATCATCGAAACAATTTCTTAAGTGATATATTTCCTGTAGAAAATACCCGATGACCTACCTGAATATATTTCATGAGGTGTTGGCGCACTCTTAGAATTCTGCTTTATTCTCTCCGTTGACTTTTATTTTTGCAACACCAGGGCACCATCAACGTGATGCTGGCTTTGAACGAATGAGGTCTCTTATACATCTAATCGGGGCGCGGCAAGGAAACCTCAGTTTTTTTTGTTTAATAAATTACAGTTAAGCCTCTGAAAACCTGTACCGATGAGCTGTGTAGAAGCATATAGTTTACCTACACATAGATCAAGACCAGGACAAACCTTTTTACTCAAGCATTTTGACAAACAAATGTTAGTTGGTCATAAAAATAATATTAAATATAAGATGTGGGTGTGAAAAGTAAAAAAAAAGGTTAAATAAATAAAATAAAATATAACCTGTCTCGATCCGCAGTTGACAATGTGTACCTGTGCAAAAAAAATTGAAATTAAAAAATAAAAATAATCGAAAATAAAAATATGTTGACAGTTATTAACTGTATTGAATTTAATTTTCTTAAGTTGTAAATGAGCTGCATCCGAGATTATGAAACCGAAGTCCAAGTTTCTGATGAAAATTGATACAGGGTTAAAAGGGTTTTTTACATCGTGCCTTTCCTTGACCTTTGCTAATACACACAGAAAAATTATAAGAAAATAAATAATATTAGGTTTAATTTTACTTCATGGTGTGAATGTTCACATGACGACTAATAGAGGACAGTAGAAGGAGAGAACATGTTGTGCCGATCCTACATAATTTGGGATAAGGACAGGAAGAAGAATAAAAGAAGAGAAGACTGAACCTTGAATGGAAAACCGAATAACTCTCCTCTGTTAGTCGTCACTCCAACAATAACACCCTTTTCCATCATCTTGTACGTAAATCATATTTTCAGCATGTAACATAATTTCATCAAACAGGAGTCTTTGTAGCCCAATATTACGATCCATACAATACAACAGTTTTTACGGGTTTATAAAATGAGAAAATAAATTATGAGTAAAAAGTATATTTGTAAAAAGTTTGAATATCATTATATAAAAGTCAATGAAAATTCCTCACAATGTCCCAACATTCCAGGCACTGTTTTATTTCAAATACTTGTGACACGTTGAATTAAAATGATCGTGTCCAGCAGCCAGCGGCGTGTCAGCTTTGATTGCGTGCCAAGTACCGTTCACGTCACCAAAGCACTCAGCGTACATCAATACTATTGATTGTCAAATGAAGATTAGTTTTATCGCCCTATAGATACTATACGATTCGTCTATAATTGTTTAAGAATATATTAGTGTGGTTTTGTAACCATATATATTCTTAAATAGCCTATATATAAATTTATTTTTAATAATTAATAAAAACTAAGCCGATCACGCTTGCTCCGCTGAGCGAATAACAGGCAAAAGTAAATCGAAAAAAAATGAGAAAGGGTCGATGGAATCCATAAAATAATCAGCGAAAAATTCCGTTGATTTATATCATTTTCCGTATTATATCAATTTTAATTGAGTCAATTATGATACAGCGAGAGCAATAAAGAGACGTCATTTAATAAATAGTGTGTCACATGTGGTCACATCAATTAAGAGATCGCGTGCTTATTTTCATCAATTCCGTACTGGAAGTGAGACATTATTAGTTCAGTAAACCTTAAGCGGGTAATATTTGACACAAATTGCACCATAGAGTATATGTATCCTTAATAAATATTGTTGTTATGAGTGACGTAAAAAACTGAAAAGCAAAAAATATAAACCTTTTTAATAACCTTAATAACTAAGTTCTTAAACTAATGTAAGTATACCTAAGCAATTTTGAGTCGGCGCTAGTGCCCTCACGTGTGAGCCCGTTCGGGTTACTGTCTCGCTGACATTAACTTCGTAAACGCTTGCCATTTTCCGACGAAGGGGCGTGTCATTCTGCGTCGCCGCCGCGCATCACGCTTTTTTTTGGCTTGGCTTGTTTAGCGCCGACTCAAAATTACTTAGATATACTTACATTAGTTTAAGAACTTAGTTATTAAGCTTAATAAAAAGAAGATTATTATTTTTTGCTTTTTAGTTTTTTCAGTGGTTTAATTTTTTTAAGTTTTTATTTTGTAATTTTTATAATTTTTTATAATCTACTAATTACTACATGCTTATAAATCAATTCTGTCAAAAGTTATGCGTGGTCATACATAAAAAAATAATATCCGGATGATCGAGCTTTGCTCGGTATTTTTTTTTATAAATTGTGTTTTTTGGAAATTAACAATTGATTTTCTTAGTCTAACCTCAAAGCAAACACTCATTGACTTCTCGTTACTTAACAACGCCATCTGCTAGAATAGCTTTAGTGTTGTGTCGTTAAAGCAATTCAAAAAAAAATAGTAATATTATTCGCCGATATATGTCAGGAAGAGTCATTTTTCAGTTTAAATTGGGACTACTCAAACGCCACCTTTTTGTAAAATAATATTATTATTCGCCGATAGATGTCAGGAAGAGTCATTTTTCAGTTTAAATTATTCGCCGATAGATGTCAGGAAGAGTCACATTTTTGTTATTTTTCTTCCAATAAAAAAAAGCGAATAATATGACATTTTCTAAAAATGATTCCTAGCTAGATCGATTTATCGCACCCGAAACCCACCGTATACTAAATTTCATGAAAATTGTTGAAGCCGATTCCGAGATTCCAATTATATAAGTATATATATACAAGAATTGCTCGTTTAAAGATATAGGATATACTATATACGCGTCGACTTGAGAACCTCCTCCGTGTTTTCGTCGGTTAAAAAGTACTGGAGCTTAAAAACCATAAATATTCAAATCAGATCTTAGCCTGAAACTAAAAAAAAGTTATGGACTCATGCCTATTGCCATGCTTGACATATGACAAATAAAAATTTGTCAACGTAGTTGAAAAAAAAAATTTCTCTTTCATTCTTTCTTTCTTTCTAGTTTGGAAAGAAGTATGCTGGCGATCAAATTAAAGAATAGAATAAGAAATACTTGCATATGAATAAAAGCTAATGTTCTAAACGCTCTCCAACACACCCGACGTCTAAAGTGGAAATAGCCGGGTCATGCACCTCCTCACGCACCCCAGCGCGGGCCCCGCTACTATCGAAGCGGTGAGGCCCGTCCTGACCGAATGGGTGGAAAGGCACCATGGCGCCCTGACCTTCTGCCTGACGCAGGTTCTCTCGGGGCACGGTTGATTCGGGAGGTACCTGTGTCGCATAGGGCGGGAGATGACGTCGGGGTACCACCCATGTGGCGCGGGCGACGAGGACACGGTGGATCTCACTGTCGCTATGTGCCCGGCGTGGCGCGAGGAGCACCGCGCCCTCGTCGCCCAAATCGGCGCGAACCTGTCGCACCCGGCCCTGGTTCTGTCCATGGTCGGGGGCGATCCTGGATGGACGGCCGTCGCCTCCTTTTGCGAGGCAGTCATGTCCGCAAAGGAGGCGGGGGAGCGGGAGCGGGAGTCAACCACCACACTCCCCTCCCGCCAACGCAGGCCACGTCGTCGGTGCTGGAGGGTAACTAACGACCTCCGGCCGCCGTAGAAAGCGGCCGCGCCCGGCCCCTCGGGGGAGTCGCCCGTCGCCCGCACTATTGCCGCGAGGGTGAGGGCCGCGTGCTGTTCCATGGCACCTCTCAATTCTTTAACACAGGAGAGCGCCGGGGGGAACGAAACCCTGACCCCCTGGCGCCAACGCTTTAGAAGAAGCCCGCCTTGGGACAAAGGGCGGGCCGGCGACGCCCCGGGCCACAAGATCGGCGGGCCATATATCCGTGGGCCCGGGCGTAGGCGATAGGTGAACAGCGGGTTTTTTTTTAGTGGGTAGTCGGATGGCCGAACTACTTTCCCGGAGTCCCACATATCCCTCGGTCCCCCCGGACCGGGGGAACCCGTTAAGAGAGGATTTTTCCCCGAGACCAAAAAAAAGGGTCATGCACCTCCTGTAGACGATAGCAGGTGGACATTGAAGACTACCGGTTGAACATGACCGACGGGCAAAAGGAGAAGAGGGAGGCTCCCGGAACGGTGGTGTGATGAAATCATTTAGACAGCCAACTCGTGCTGGATATCCAAAGGGAAGGACAGGTCCGCTTGGATGAAGTTGGAGGAAGCCTATACCCAAAAACAGGCCTTACTAGATAATAATATTGTAACTGAAATGTATTAAGTGTTTAGAAAAAGTATCAGTAAGGAATAAAAGGCTTTATTATTATTAATTTATTATTCCTTAAAATTAAGTAAATAACATAAAGTATAAAACCGAGAACAAAAGTTGTCTAATATATATTTTATCCGTGCAGGGGCGGAGAAGGAATACTGACCTCTACAGCCGGGGTCGGCCTGTCGTAAAAGGCGACAAAACAACCCACCTACCACCACTAGCTACGTGATAGTGCCCCAAGCCCGTCTGGATGGCGACCACCTTTGGTCTTAAGTATGGCGCCATTATAACTTTGTGGTGTGTACCGACATTAGTGACCCAAGTTCCTGTACCCTTCTGGGACAGCAGCGTCTTCGCGATGCCATTGGCGTTGCAAGCACCCATAGGCGACGATATCTGCAAAATTTTAAGTGGGCCGTCAACAATAAAAAATATTTACTTACTTTTCAAATACAGATAAATTTTCCTTACTTCTACCCACCATAGTATAAATACATAATATTGATGACAAAAAGCTTTTAACTATCAAACAAGTTTTAGTATCAGATTTTATTTGCCAAAGTTTAATCACTCAAAGCGAAAACTTTTGTTGAGTAAATTGTTGAGTAATCAATAATAGAGCTGTCAGCTGGTTATTAAATAAAGCCTTTATTGAGTTATCAAAGTAGAAATCTCATAATGAGATTTAAAATTAATTAAATCTTATCATTGTGGAGCCTAGTAACGAAGTCAATAATTCAAAAGCATTATGAAACAATCATTAGACAAATATTCGCGCTTTTCCTAAGTCTCTTGAAGTCTCCTTCTTCTCTCAACCAAAAAGGTAGAAGAAAGAAACTGGTTTTTTATAACTTACCTAATGATCTGCAATACAAAATACATAAAATAGAATTAAATAAAGAAATATACTGGGACAATTCATAAAGCGCCATCTAGTCCCAAAGTATGAGGCTATGTACTTGTGTTATGGATACTAGTAAAACATCTACATTACCCTTATGGGACAGCAGCGTGTTCGCGATGCCACTGGCGTTGCATACACCTATAGGCGACGGTAACTGCTAAATCCTAAGCGGGCCGTCAGCCTGTCTGCTGTTCTATAGCAATAAAAAAAAATCTAATATATTACTTATATAAATACTTTCGTAAATAATTACCTATTAAACATAAACACGCGATAAGACGCGATACGGGAGTCGAATCTGTGATCTCCGTAAGCGTGCCGAATATGTTAGCCATAACGCCACGTTACACGTACATAAAAATTTTGCACTGTTTTATATCTAAACACAATATGAACAGCGATCAAGTAAGTTTTTTATACTTTAATTTTATAACACTTACCCATGACTTCGATGTGTGCACCCGAGTAACCGTGTAGTATTGTATTTATTTCTAGCAAGTTTTCTTTTTTAATATTTAATTAATATGGATTATTAATATGGACAAAAACGCTCCGGCAACATTAATATCAGCTCCCGTATCGATTTTAAATTACGTTACATTACGATTATTTATGTTTAAATTCTTTTTTTATTGCTGTATGACAGTAGACAGACTGACGGCCCGCTTAGAATTTTGCAGTTACCGTCGCCTATGGGCGTTTGCAACGCCAGTGGCATTGCGAACACGCTGCTGTCCCATAAGGGTACAGGAACTTGGGTCATTAATGCCGGAACACAACACAAGGTTATTTGGCGGCGTACTTAAGACCAAAGGTGGTCACCATCTAGATGGGCTTGAGGCCCTACCACGTAGTTAGGGTGGGTTGTTTTGCCGCTTTTACGCCAGGCCGAACCCGACCGCAGAGGTTAGTATTCTGTCGCCGCCCCTGCACGGATAAAAAATTCACTGATTACCGATGGTTAATGTAATTATTTATAGTATAAATTACCTGATTATATAATATATAACAAGACTTCAATATGCCGACAGCGCCATTCAACCCTCGGCCGCACAAAAGGTATTGTGGCTCGACATAACAGGCCTATTGTACCCAACCATATTTGTCAGGATTGTGGATTATTTATTAGGTCTCAATTTTTAATAATTCGATTCCCGTCCCGCGTGTGGTTATTATGTATGTGTCATCAGTCGATCATATATATATATATATATATATATATATATATATATATATATATATATATATATATATATATATATATATATATACATATATATATATATATATATATATATATACATATATATATATATATATATATATATATATATATATATATATATATATATATATATATATATATATATATATATATATATATATATATATATATATATATATATATATATATATATATATATATACCTAGTCAGGTCATAAGTATTGTCACACAGTAAAAACTTTTCTTTTAGAATGCTGGCCACAAAAAAGTTTATTGAATTAGAATTTCGAATTGTTCATGAAAATAAAAATGTATAACTTTTAGAATTTTACTCATTTTTAAATATGGAGTGGACGCTTAAAGAAGACCGTGTTGCAGTTATTGCGTTGTATCGTTGCGGTTACGCGCCAATTCAAATTTTTAACATACTGAAAAATTTGAATATTACCAAAAGATTCGTTTATCGTACCATCAAACGATACAATGAAGACTCTAGTGTAGATGACAGGTCAAGAAGTGGTCGCCCTCGGTCTGTTAGGACTCCAGCAGTGATAAAAGCTGTGAAGGCACGAATTCAAAGAAATCCCAAACGTAAGCAGAAACTGTTGGCCCTTCAGATGGGGTTAAGCAGAACCACGGTGAAAAGGGTGTTAAATGAAGACTTAGGGCTTCGGGCATATCGAAGAAAAACAGGACATCGTTTGAATGCTCGTCTAATGGACCTGAGACTGAAGAGATGCCGCGCTTTGTTGAAGCGGTACGCGGAAAAAAATATCGGGAAATTCTTTTTTCGGATGAAAAAATGTTTACCGTAGAAGAGAGCTACAACAAACAAAATGATAAGGTGTACGCACACAGTAGTGAAGAAGCGAGCAACCGTATTCCGCGTGTCCAACGAGGTCATTTTCCATCCTCGCTCATGGTATGGTTGGGAGTTTCTTATTGGGGCTTAACAGAGGTACATTTTTGTGAGAAAGGTGTAAAAACGAATGCTGTTGTGTATCAAAATACAGTCCTGACGAACCTTGTGGAACCTGTTTCTCTTACCATGTTCAATAACAGGCACTGGGTATTCCAACAAGATTCGGCGCCAGCTCATAGAGCGAAGAGCACACAAGACTGGCTGGCGGCGCGTGAAATCGACTTCATCCGGCACGAAGACTGGCCCTCCTCCAGTCCAGATTTGAATCCGTTAGATTACAAGATATGGCAACACTTGGAGGAAAAGGCGTGCTCAAAGCCTCATCCCAATTTGGAGTCACTCAAGACATCCTTGATTAAGGCAGCCGCCGATATTGACATGGACCTCGTTCGTGCTGCGATAGACGACTGGCCGCGCAGATTGAAGGCCTGTATTCAAAATCACGGAGGTCATTTTGAATAAACTTTAATGTCATAAGAATCTATGTTTTGTTAAGTTCATTTTGGTATATGAATGGTTACATAATTAATAAACTTGTTACAATTATTTTACATTAAACATGTGACAGAATTTATGACCTGACTAGGTATATATATATATATATATATATATATATATATATATATATATATATATATATATATATATATATATATATCAGTCAGTCATTCATGAAATGAACACTATGTTACTTCAGGAATAGATGGAATTTTGTGAATTATCACATTATATTATTTTAATTTATTCATTAAAAAATTACGTAACCGGCAGCATGTTGACTTTGCACCTGGCATCGCTAACTAGGTGACGGTAACTGCATACTGTTAGAGGGGCCATCAACTTGTCTGATGTTTCATAGCTACAAAAATACGTAAGTTATTCGTCTTTAAACTGACTTATTAGGAATTACATTTTTAATAGTAATTAAAAAGATACAATAAACGTCTAAGTAGTATATTATAGATAAATAGATAGATAGATAAGATAGATAAATAGAGACACTTTATTTATACATTGTATAAAAGTAATTTACATTGAAATTTTGTGATTAACAATATAAAATATAATAAATATAATAAAAATATATAACATTAAACATTACTTGCAGTTACAAATCATTAATATGATCTATAAATTTGTGTTCCATTCTGTAAAATACAGTTGTTCATTTTGGTATGGTACAGAAAAAAAAAATAGTAGTCTATATATACCTTAATTATGTACCCAATTCAGGATTTTATACAGAGACAAAAAATGAAATGCAGGAAGCTACAAACTACAACATTAAAACAGCTTAAATGTATTTAAATTTAGCTATCACCCTTTCACATATAAGAAACATATTATTATCCTTATTCGTACATCACAAGTGCATTTACCCTAATTAACAAAACAGTTTTAACTATAGTCTATAATAAAAATAATAATAATAAATACAGCATAGAATTATTCTTCACAAAAAAAAGAAAAAGAAAGTAAAATAAAGACATATAAAACAAAATTAACAATTAAAAAAGAAAAGAAAAATAATTGTAATAGCTTTGTTTACTGTTTTTATATAATATTAATATATCAAACAATAATTTGTAACTTTCACCTATACCAAAACAATGTTAAGAATTAAAAGCTAAATTATTTAAAGATATAACTTCATATGTTATATATTGTATGTAGATCGTCCGTCGGGTTTTTTGTAGGGCTGAGTTTTCTACGTCTACCCAGTCATGAGAGAAACAAGTGGTGTCATTCCTCCGTGCTGCCCGCGGACTGTGGTCGGCAACACGCGGCTTGCAAACCGCATGAGGCTCTACCTGTCCTCGGCCACTCTTCCGCGAAATATTTAGTTCAGGCATGGAATAAGTATTACTTATTATTTCCGTAATAATGTCTCCCACTAAAGCGAAGTATATGTTAAAAAAAATGGCTCTTTGTATGAATTTCAATAGTATTATTTATATTTGGCTCTTTTGGATGACAAGGTAGCCGACCACTGCCCTAGGTAAATAAAGGCCATATTTTTTAGCCAAGACCACACAGCATCAATGAGCCCTATATTTATTTACTGAAAATACTTCAAAGAGACGTTGAAGAAACTATTTATATTCCATTACTAAATTTGATAGGACACTTGTTTATTCAAACTAGGTTGAGTTGTAATTTTTAAATGGCTTTAACATATCTCTTTTCGTGCAGGGACGGAGTAAGAATAATGATAATAATAATGACCACTGCGCCCTGGGGCGCCTCTCGTGAAAGGTGGAAAAACAATCTGAACTAGGTAGGGCTCCAAGCCCTACTATTTGGACTGCAAAAACAGATGGCAGCGTGTTTGCGGTGCCCCTGGCGTCGCAAACAGCCATAGGCGATGGTAACTGTTCACTATTAAGTGGGTCTTGGGCCTGTCTGCTATTTAAACAACATAAGAACACAGCATTAAAAAAGAATGCAACTACTTATGTACACATCAAAAAAGTCTAAGCAACATGCATGATATTACAAATTTACCATTTATACTAATTAATTTCAAGTTTTTACTCACTCAAAGCGCGTAGGTATGTAAACTTTTTTGTTATTGATGACATACTGGCTGGTTGTAAAAAAAATCGATTATGTTTTGTTTTTTTCATAAAATGAACGGGAATTTGTTTAAATTTAAATGCGTTTTTATTGCTACGTTTAGTCTTGATTTTATAATTTTACCAACCATTTAAATAAAGTTAGCGACAAAATTGAATTGGTAGATATTCTTTACGTCATGGAGCGACGTCATTTGACGGCAAATGAAATGCAAAGAGCTGTAGGGATGTTACAAGCGGGAAGTAATCAATCTCAGGTATCTCGGCATTTTGGCTTTGTCGTCTTTGGCAGCGCTACAATAATACAAGGGAACCTGCTGAACAGCATCCAGGCCGTAAAAGGAGTACAACCACTCGGCAAGACCGGTACATACAACTGACTGCAAGACGCCAGCCGATGTTAACCGCTCGAGAGATAAGTTTGAGGCTACAAAATTCAAGTGATGTTGATGTAAGTCCCCAAACTGTGCGAAATCGACTGCATGAGTACGGCTTACGAGCTCGACGCCCAATTAGGTGTCCAACGATATGTCACGGGAATCGCGCTCGTCGAATGAATGGTGTAGAGAACACAGAACATGGACCCAGGAACAATGGGATAAAATTATGTTTTCCGATAAGTCGCGATTCGGGTTTAGGCCTGATACAAGAAGGGTGCGAGTGTACCGTCGGCCCGGAAATACTGAAAGGCTCAGGTGCATTCAGGAAGTTCATCCATACAGCGGCTCATCCACCATCCTAAAATTTAAATTAGTACATGTTGCTTTTTTGATGTGTGTATTTATTTACTTCAAATTTTTTATTCGCACGTGTAAATGTTTTGCCCTATTTTGTAATAAAAAGTAATTTTCTTGAATAAAACGCCCCAAGGAAATGGCTGGCAATAGACTGAATTATTTCTCAGGCAGACCTATCTCAAAATCTGAAAAGTAACTGAATAAACTCCCTTTCTTTATTCTCTTTGAACTTGCGAAAGTCCAATCGATCAATGACCGACTCATTGATCGCCTTTTTCGACTCTAAGAAAGATACCAAGAGAGAGACAGACAAAGAAATTTAAAGACGAATAATTAATCGTTATCTTATGGATCGACAGCAATGCGTAGATATTCCGGTAATTAATAATTCACTCGTTAGCAAAGAGAGATCGAGGTTTTGGATAAATAATTTAGGTGTACTTCAGGGGAGTGTGCTGTGGCCAATATTGTTCTTAATATATAGATAGATATGACCTTCCTGACATTATTCATCATAAATGTGTTTTATTTGCTGACGATATTTCGGTTATTGTGACTTATGAAAATATAGATAATTTAGACATTGAAATAAATAATACAATAGAATATTAAATGCGATGGCAACGAAAAATAATCTGAAGGCAAATGTATCAAAAACAAACTTTGTTCAATTTATAACACGTGGACTCAAATCTATATCAAATATCATGTACTATAACGGGACACACATTTATCAAACCGGTGAAGTAAAATTTTTAGGCTTAACCTTGGACAAATATTGTACATGGAAACCCCACGTTGATACGGTGTGCAAAAGAAACAGTTTTGTTTATGTGTTGAGCAAGTTGAGGAAAAGCTCTAAACGGCAAACAGTACTAATGGCTTACCACGGATATGTCAGCTCATTGTTACGATATGGAATTTTACTATGGGGAAATAACACGGATTTTACAAGAGCTTTTTTGGCATAAATAATTTATAAGAGCCATAATGGGCATTCCTCCTTATGAGTCATGTAAAAAATATTCTAAATAGCTCCAAATTTTGCCACTACCATGTATGTGCATCTGTTTAAAAAGGCCAAAGATACTACTACAGACAAAGATGTATACACGCGTAGTACTAGAAATCAATCTAGGGCTGCAATATTTCATAAAAATTGCTGTACTATGTGCATTATTATATTGGCATATAAATTACCGTTGTCAATAACAGATTTACACCCAATGTAAGAAACAACGAAAAATATGGCTACTGGGTAAAATGATCTACTCAGTTGAAGACTGGATGAGTGCTGAATGCTGGATGGTGCTCGATATCAATCGTTATAATTTTTTTTACTAGTTTCATTCCGAAATGCTGAGTTAAAAAAATATCGTAAAATTTTAGAACAGTGACATTAACTTTCTCGTCAGTAATTTCATTCTTATGCTGAGAATTATTTTTGAAGTGAAACTTCTTTGGGCGCGTGAGGGTAAAAATTTTACGGATGAAACGGAAATTAGCGTCACGTTACGGATGAAATGCAAATTAACGTCACGAAGATATCAAACGTTTTTTCTAATACTTACATTTTTAAACTCATGATATCTTTTGAATGGAATGTCCGAATTGAATAATTTAAAAAGTTATATAAAAGTAGTGAAGCAGTCTTGAATATGAAGTAATTTATTTTGATAAGGATTAGTACCAAGATACAAAAAGAGAGCCTTTTCTAGCGGCGGCATTGCAATAAAATATTTAAAATAAAAGAACACTTATTGTGGCATAACTATAATAGTTAGACATATGCTGTTGCGACATTTTTTGTAAATAATGATGTGTTCTGCAAAGTCGTAGTACATTATTTTATTCTATCATTAATAGTTTTCGCAGCGCACGCGATGTAAAGAATATTTTAGATAATTTTTTTACACCATGGGTTACATTATTGGAGTTTTAGTAAGGATCTTTAATTTTTTGAAAATATAATATAGCCTCTAACCAATGTCACATAACATTTCTGTTCGAAGTGCAGTCTATTTATTAAACTTGGATTATAGAAATCTACACTGACGGACTCATAAACTGCATCAAAGTAATAGACGGCTTTGAAATAAATATTTTAACCAAGTATGCAAACTTTCTATACAGATTTAAATAATGAAACCTCTAGATTGGTTCGTGAACTTTAAAACAGCGTAGGGTCATATCCTTATGTTTAAGTTTGTGTACTGGAAAGGACCATAAGACTTTTTTGAAGAAAAAACAGAAATTTAAGGAAAATTGGTTTAATTAAAAAATTGGTTTTAACAATAGACACCAACTTTATGCAAGGGTTTATTTATGTTATGTATTATTAAGGATTTATTTATGTTATATATATGATATGTGTATTACCTCCACGTGCCCTTATTACGGATTCTAATCGGTTCCGCATAGATTAAACTTAAGGTTATGACCCTACGCTGTTTTAAAGTTCACGAACCAATCTAGAGGTTTCAACTTAAATCTGTATAGAAAGTTTGCATACTTAATAAAAAAATCATTTCAAAGTAATCCTGAATTTTGATGCAGTTTTGAGTCCGTCAGTTTATAAAGCGCCGATTCTAGACCGTCTAGAGTTCACTAAATTAGTTTGCCAAAGAAGTTTCACTTCTGACATGTGTACTTTGTACGCACGCACTTTTTTAGTTGTTAGATAAAAGCGTCTTTTTTAACAAAAAGAATTCATTTTATTGTAGAAAAGTGTGGGGTGCTTGTTGTCAATTTTTATTTTGAAAATAACTTAAAAATCATCCAACGCTTTTCTACAATAAAATAATTTTTGTTAATCCCACTATCCTTAAATTTAAATTTATTGAAAAAATTATTTTTTACCTTTTAGTTTGATTTAATATAAAAGCGTGTTTTTAGTTTTTTTTAACTATATTTTATTTTTAGCATTTTAGTTTCATTAACTATAAAATAAAATCGTGATAATATAATTTATTTATGTTGTCAATATCCAATCGGTAAATATTTTTATTAATATAACGCCATCTTCCGGCTACGTTATTATTAATTTAACGCCATCTTCTGGCAATGTTATTAATTACGCCCCAGATGGCGTTTCGGCAGAATTTTGATTTAATTGTTCAAAGTAAGTAAAAATCAAGTCAAATTCCGAAAAATTCCGTTACATATAGGTCAAGTTAATATAAAACATATAAAAAAGAATAAAAAAGAACAAAAATCCACCGTTAGGCGATTTTACTAGGCGGTCACCCATCCAAGTACTGACCGCGCCTGACGCTCCTTCACTTTGGTGATCGGACGAGAACCGAAAATTCATTAATCCTGAGGATCCTGATAAGGATAATGATACAAACTACACAGATTATTGCATTGTCATCGGCCCTCGATATATCTACAAAGTTTGAACGAAATCTGGCCGTTTAAAGTGGGTCAAAATCGCCCCCAAAGGAGTCGGTTACAAACATACATACAAACATACAAGTGAAGCTAATATAAAGCGTGTAAAAATGGGATTGGGATGGCCATAATGTTAGGCTATGTGACTATAGATAGACCAAAACAGCAGTTAACTAGATAAGACTTAGAGGCTCTAGCAGTGGCGTATTATCTTTAAGCCAAACTGGGCACGTGCCTAGGGACGCGAGATTATAAAAAAAAATACTTTCTTTAAAACTTTCACACCATGCATAATCACTTATTATAAGGTAGCGGGAATTCCTCTAACGCCGGACGACTCCTAGTGCAGACCACCAGTACTATTTCAGCGACTCAGAACACGAGTGATAACCAATTCAGCATCACAATGAGCCCATTATTAGGATAATATTAATTAACTAGCGGCCCGCACTGGCTTCGCACGGGTATTTAACAAAAATTTCAAAATTAAAAATTATAATACACACACATAAACCCATCTATTTGCATCAGGTTACTAAAAAAATAAAATTATAAAGAAAGTTTGAATATTATTATTTTTATGAACTTTTATTTTAATGTTTTTTTTATTATTTTTTATTTAGTAAGTATTTGTTATTTTTTAATAAGTTTTTATTTTCTAATTTTTATAAAAACCCCAAGAGGCGCCTACATTGCATAAGGTGCTGCCTAGCTCTAGCCGAACAGGGTGAGCGGCTACCACGCAACATTTTTCTACTCATTCATACTTACATTTTTAAACTCGTGATATCTTTCGAATGGAATGTCCGAATTGAATAATACAAAAAGTTATATAAAGGCATTGAAGCAGTCTAGAATATGAAGTAATTTAGTTTGATAAGGATTAATACCAAGATACAAATAAAGAGCCTTTTCTAGAGGAAGCATTTCAATTCAATTTTTAAAATAAAAGAACACTTGTTGTGGCAAAACTATTATAGTTAGACATATGATGTCGCGACACTTTTTGTAAATAATGATGTATTCTGCAAAGTCGTAGTACATTATTTTGTTCTATTATCAATAGTTTTCGCAACGCACGAGATTTAAATAATATTTTAGCTAATTTTTTTACACCTTGGGTTACATTATTTGAGTTTTAGTAAGGATCCCCAATTTTTTTGAAAATGTAATATAGCCTATGTCACCCGGGGATAGTGTAGCTTCCCAACAGTGAAAGAATTTTTTAAATCGGGTCTAAAGTTTCGGAGCCTATTCAATGCAAACAAACAAACAATCAAATCTTTCCTCTTTAAAATAGTAATAATAAGTAGTTTAAAAGTATAAATATCATACCTGGCCTGTCATAAAAGGCGCAAAACGGGAGTGACGTCACGGACAGCGATCGGAACGCACTTGCTTGTGTTTACTTGTGTATTTAAAATACAAATTCGTTTCCAATAAAAGTCATAGTATCACTGTTTTAAAGAATAACATTAATATCATCCGTGAAAGTGTTTGTGTGTAGTTGTCTTAAATGTAAAAGTTTTTATTCTTTATTTCATTGTGAATACCACATATGTCGGTGTGATAATTCTTCAGGCGGGTAGATAAGGAAAAAATCCAGCATTCCAAATACACTTTTTGTAAACATTAAGATGGCTAAATGTTCTGCCTGTGGCAAGTTTACCGCAGCTTCGGGAGCTGGTGTCGCTATATGTTCGAAATGCCCACTCTTATTTCATAAGGGGTGTGTAGCAATCTTAGATAATGTGACGGTATCTAAGGCCTGGGTATGTCCCGAGTGTAAAAAAACAATACCAAAGGGCGACAATACTGCTACTCCTATCAAAAATGTTTGTGGACTTGATCTACCACCTAATAGTGCAATTGCACGGTTTTTGTCCTCTGGTCCTGGATTAACTCCTCCCGAAGAAAGCGAAAATGAAGTGCGGGCCATGAGACGAGACTTTGCAACCTACATGCGAGAGTTACGTGAATTTCGCAACGAAATGGCCGACTTTCGCAACTCAATGGCTGGGATAGGGCAAAGGCTGGAAGGCATTGAAGGTAGACTTGAAACATTAGAACATAGAACGGGGGAGGTTGAGTCCATGAATAACTCTGAACTCGAGAGTACTGTAGCTTATCTTAAAGCTCAATTAGAACAGCGTGATCAAGAAGCGCTTTCGTGCGATCTTAATATAGACTGCCTTCCCGAAAATACGGGTGAAAATGTTTGTCACGCCGTTACTGCTCTGGCAGCTATACTGGGGTTTCCCATCGAAGAGCGAGACATTGTCTTTGCGGAGCGTGTTGGTAGGATTGGCAATGGTAATGCCATTGGTTCAAATAAAGTGCAGGACCTGCAAGAACGTCCCCGCCGTATCATTGTGCGGTTTGCGCGTCGTCGCCTGCGTGACGATTTGCTGCAGGCAGTCCGCTTGCGTCGCAACTTGAACACGTCGGACTTGGGATTGGCGGGGCAGCCTCAACGAATATTTTTGAATGAGCGCCTTACACCTGCCAACCGCCACCTATTTAACATGGTACGCGAGGCTAGCAGGAAGCATAACTGGCGCTACGTCTGGACCAGGAAAGGACATATTTTCACGCGACAAGGGGTTGGAGAAGAGGCTTTCGTTATAAGTTCTGAAACTGAACTGAAACGCGTTTTTGGAGATTTTAATAATTGATTTAATTATTTTAATGTCCTTTATATACTCGTAGAATAATATACTATAAATACGTTTATGTACATTAATTTATGTGTATGTACATATGAAATTTCTATAAATATGTAAGTTACATAAAGAGGCGTGTAAGTGTTTATAAATGAGTATGATATACTCGTATGTGAACATATGCGAGTAATACGCATGTTATTTTTCCACTTATAACTTACCATTTTTATGTACACATTACTTAGTATATGTTGTTTTTGAGTCAATCTATTTTAAAACAATAAATTGTTCATAAGGATTAATTAAAAGATAAATATATCAGTTCCAGACGATTTCTAAACTGTTCCCTTTTAATCTTGCATATTTATTATTGTATTTTCTTGTTTATTTTAAAATCTGATCTAAAATATAATTTTTTTTATATACTATAATAATATACTTTCTTTTTTTATATTAATTTTAAGTGAATCTCTTGTCTTATATAAATATGTGTTTTTTTTTCACGCTTTATATTGGCTTCACTTGTATGTTTGTAATTATTTGTTATTAACTGATTCCTTTGGGGGGCGATTTTTAATATATTTTCAAAATAGCAATTGGCACCCCACACTTTATTACAATAA
Source organism: Malacosoma neustria (assembly GCA_963693495.1). Classification (NCBI taxonomy): domain Eukaryota; kingdom Metazoa; phylum Arthropoda; class Insecta; order Lepidoptera; family Lasiocampidae; genus Malacosoma; species Malacosoma neustria. The sequence continues at coordinate 9,816,776 of OY856394.1, forward strand.
AATTCATTTTTTTTGTTAATCCCACTATCCTTAATTTAAATTTATTGAAAATTATTTTTTCCTTTTAGTTTGATTTTTTGTAAAAGCATGTTTCTTTTAGTTCTTTATTAACTATAATTTTTCAAGATATAATATGTTTCAATAGTTATTTTTGGAGTGAAGTTTAAACTGCAATTAATATCTATAATATTATTTCTGTTTAATCATATGTTATGTTGACTTTTCTATGCCATTTTGTTAATGAACTTTTAAAAGTTTCATGTTTGTTCGTGACATTACTCCACGGGGCTAGCGGAAGACCAGCGCTGATTTTACATCTAAAATCAGCATATGCTGAGCTAGTCCCAATTTAGGACAGTTTTCTAAGTGGATTATTAATGTATGTACATATGTGTATGATGGTGTCCTAAATAAAATATTTTCTTTCTTCTTTCTTTCTTTCAAAACAACCCTAGCTACGTGGTATTTAAGTACATCGCCGTAATAACCTTTGAGTTCCGGCATTAGTGACTCAGGTTACAGTACCCCTAAACGACAATAACTGCTTACCATTGTGTGTGCGCCGTCAGCCTGCAGCAATCGACCTCAGCAATAATTGTCGGTTATTTCTCGACGGGATGAAATTTCCTGTACATTCTCAAAAACGTAATCTTAATACAATTAGACATTCAGTTTTCGTACAAGTATCGTTTGAAGGTCGGAGTCTACAATGGCGGTAACTCGGCGTGTCGGTGCCGGCCGGCGGCCGCCGTGGACAAAGCGTGACGCTGCGCGCGCGTCACCACGCAACTGGGTCACGTAGATACGTTATGAAATTGTACTTAGGACACTAATAATAGAGATGTGTGGGCATCTCGGGGCTGGGGAGTGGGGGGATCCTAGCCCTTATTATCTGTTTGCATAATATTACCAATGCATACAACGTATAATAAAAATAGACAAAATCCGTGGCGTAGCGTAACAATTCATACAGCGGCATCTATTATCAAAGTAAGCAGAAGAGCACTTCTGTTATGGGTACCAAACAGCCGATATACTAATTTGTAAATATGAATACTATTTTGTAAATAAAAACATGTTATACAAATACATCTAGACTATAAACGGAAATCAAACACGAGACTTTCGCAGGCCAGGCGCAGTTCGTGTTGTCAGCGATCCCATACTCACAGACGGTTTAGACACGCTTGGATTTTGGAGAGACTGCGTCTCTTTGCGTATTCTGCCGTCTGTACAACGGGGAGTGTTCTGAGGAGCTATTTAGAATGGTGCCCTCGTCGTCTTTTTACTCATCCCCATTTCTTGTAGCCTCTTCTTTCTTGTACGAAATGGTTCTCAAGAACGTTCATGTTGCGTACTCTTAGGATCTGGAATGAGCTTCCGGCTGAGGTTTTCTCAGCGCGGTACGATATGGGGTTCTTCAAAAAACTCGTTATAAAAATTCTTTGAGGCCGGCAGCGTGTTTGTCATGCCTCTGGTATTGCAACGTCCATAGGCGACGGTGACCACCTGCTAGGGTGGGCCGTTTGCCTGTCTGCTGAACTCTAGCTATAAAAAAGGCCTTGGAGTCCACGATAAAATTTATTCCATATATTTTCTTGAATTCTTTTTTCTCCGCGGAATAAGAAAACAGATCCCAGGCTGGAGGCGGCCAGTCGTAAAAGGCTACAAAACAACCCAAACTAGGTGCTAGGGTTCCAAGCAAATTCCAGTTCCTCTTCGAGGTCGGCAGAACGCTGGCAATGCCTATGGCGTTCAAACGTCTACAGGCGACGGTGACCACCTATGGTACTATCGGGCCGTTTGCTTGTCTGCCAGTCTATACTAAAAAAAGATCTTTTCCTTTCTTCCTTTTCCTTCCGTTTCCTTGAGATAAGTAATGGAGGATAGATGACATATATGCGACTATATTCAGGAGTATAACTTTTAAACCCAGAATTGAAGGCTTTTAATATAAATCGTAAATCGTTTTAAATTAAGAAGAGAGAGAAAGAGAGAGGGAGAGAAGAGAAAAGAAGAGATCTATTCTGCTAAAGCCACCTTTTAGTCATTTGAGATAATTAACAATTCGTAATTACCTCAAATCTAGTAAAATTATTTGAAATCATCATTTGTAAACAAGATTAAAAAGAAATTCACGATGCATAACTTCTCCATTGGCATTTAGCCAACGCTACAATAATACTATAATCAACTAACAATGGATTCATTTCGCGAACTTATTCGATTCTTTCATTTGAAAAGTCAAAATGAGACATTAGAATTTAATATTAAATTGAATTAAGAATAATATCTCCAAATAACCTCAAATACAATGTAATAAAATTATTGAGATAGAGGTAAGGAAATCCACCTCATGCAGTGGAGAAATTGAAAAATGTCCAGCTGTGTACTGCAAATTACAATTTAGGCGTTCAATTCAATTCAGTTGTAGACGAATAGAAGTATGCGGAGTTGAAAATTTTCGATCCCACTTTATTAACTTTTGGCGCTTTCATCTAAAATTTACACTAATGCTTAATGGCGCTAATGAAATTTAACGCATTTTGATTAACAGTTTTTCAAACACAGAAACAGTTAACCTTACTTTTACCAGCAATAATAATACAAGAGAATTATACATAAATGAATTCACAGTTAAAAACGAGTGCTGCCTGGTGTGAGAACGAGAAATCTTAAAGAGTACGTAGTACATTTTCAAGTACCAAGTACGTGGTATAGTTTTGTAAGAGGTACATACCTAGTTGGAAATGAAACTTGTGTTATATGATAAACATTGAGACTTGAGACGGATATTGAACCCATAACCACAGCAAGCGTGCGGACGTATCACGGTCTTGATATATCTAAATACCTACACATTTATTGCATCTGATTTTATTCTTGGTCATCTACGTATAGAGAATTTATAAGGATAATTTTTTGTAGAATTAAAGATAGCTATCTTTACTCTATCTAGTTAATAGATTTCAGACAACAAAGAGAAACATTCTGTTTTCATTCTAAAATGACCTGTTGTCTGATACCAACCCTAAGGTTGGTATCAGACAACAGAGCTGACCGCAGTTGTTGTCAGATCTCTGTGAAATCATATATAGCCGCAACTATTTATTTTCTTGCACCTCAGTTTATATGGCGACTCCCTTTCATGATATCTAACGATAACGCTTTGACTCAACTTATTTGCTCAACAATATAATTTAATGGGACATTCAAAACTGATGAGTTTGTCACCCAAATTCCATGCTCCATATATATTTATTAGCTACATCGAGTATGATAATTTACTAGAAACACACAAGTGAACAAAAATCAAGGGCCGACAGCTTAAAGCACCGCAAGTATCTTCTTCTTATAATATCATCTTTTACGCAAGTATGAAAACCGAATTTCCTAAGACACTCCTTGAAGCCACATGTACCCAGAGTAACTGGATTAAATGTTACCATCACGACAATATAGTTCTACTGGCCAAGCTTCATAAGGGGATTTGTTGCAGCTTCATTATTTGTAAGAGCTCTTTTTTAACCTTCACGTGTGAGGCAGTAAATATGTCCGCGATATTGGACAGGCAGAACGCACCTCCATAGTGGCCAGGTAGCCGTTTTACAACTAGGTGAGCTGCTAGGCTAGGTTACATATTCTGTCTTTGTTAGGTGGAAGGTCTCCAAGCCTATCTGATTAGCAACCCCTAGTCTCCAAGTATGCCGTCATAACAACCTCTCGTTGTGTTCGCACATAAATGAACCAGGTTCCATTGTATTCCGTCCAGTATGCGGATGGCAATGCGTTAGCGGTGTCTCTGGCGTCGCAAACATTAACAGGCGACGATAACTTACTATTAGGCTAATATAATTGGCTAATATATAGGGACTGATTTTATTTTTGAGTCTAATCGGCATTTGTGGATCGCAGATAAATTAAAAAAATATACACATAAAATATATGGAGGAACAAATTATCAAGTCGCCTATTTAAGGCTCAAACAGTATTTATTACAGCACACGAACTTTTCAGCGGGCGACCATTTTTCATTGACGATATTGCCGCCAACATAAATGTCAAAAAACTTTTTAAATAGATTCCAACGGCGTGCCTACAGTCGATTTCAATTTACCATTGAAATTTATAAATAAACTAAAGTGTATTATTATAAGTTGCTTAAGCTGCGAATGCCATCGTGAGATTAAACCCCGGTCCTCTAGATTGGTTTACCGTTTACGAACTTAATACCACTGAGATTCCATCTACTAGCTTATTAAAATATATTATACTAGTTGACCCGGCAAACGTTGTTCTGTATTATGAATTTCAAGGTTCAATCTATGACTATACCGAAATTCATCAAAATTGGTTCAGCGGTTTATGCGTGAAAGCGAAACAAACAAACAAACTCACTTTCACATTTATAATATTAGTTAGGATAAAGATATACTAATAATAGAATAAATAAATTTCATTTCCTGAATTAACTTATATGCTTAAAATTTCCAAAACCGATGCCAGATCTAGAACAGAAAGCGGGAAGGTCATTTTCCAATTTCACATACCGGTAAATCAAACCCTAAACTTATTTGGATTGAAGTAGATAGAAGCAAAAAAAATCGGAATTTTTTTAATGCTGTAGGACAGCAAACAGGCTGACGGCGCGCTTAGAATTTAGCAGTTACCGTCGCCTATGGGTGTTTGCAACGCCAGTGGCATCGCGAACACGCTGCTGTCCCATAAGGGTACAGGAGCTTGGGTCACTAACGCCGGAACACAACACATGGTTATTATGGCGGCATACTTAAGACCAAAGGTGGTCGCCATCCAGACGGGCTTGAGGCCCTACCACGTAGCTAGGGTGGTTGTTTTGTCGCCTTTTACGACAGGCCGACCCCGGCCGCAGAGGTAAGTATTCTTTCTCCGCTCCTGCACGGATATATTTTATCAGCTCCAACGCTAATTGAATACAAACATAATAATATCCGAAACGTAAACCCAGACCTAAGAAACTGTTTGGAAATCATAAATTATATTTTCCTCTTGGGAATTAAATTCGCAGCTAGTTAAGGGCGTAATAAATTTATTTTGCTATGATAGCTAATTAAATATTACCTTTATCTTATGTACAGCAAAGTTCTTTTTTTATTGCTATGAATACGAGGAGCCGACAGGCTGATGTCCCACTTAATAGCAAGCAGTAACCGTAGTCTATGTGTGTGTGATGCGAGTGCCACCATATGCTGCTGTCCGCGTACTGGAACCTGGGTTGATTATGCCGGAACACCAGAGAACAGGGGTGGTTGTTATTTACACGGGCGTGGGCCCTACAATGTGGCTAGAGTAGCTTTGGCGCCTCTTACAGGCCACCCTCGGCCATATAGATCAGTATTCTTATCTCTTACTTTACAGTACACTGCCTCCGTAGCACAGCGCCTTTCTCGCACCGGAAAGTTTGCATGGATCGGGGGTCGATTCCCGTCCCGAATGTTGATATGTATGTATAATATATCCTTATTTACAAAAGAAACGTATACGAGTGGCACTAGTTGACCCGACAAACGTTGTTCTGCCATATAAATAAAAAAAAAGTAACCTATATCCTTCTCCAACGTCCAATCTATGACTATACTGAAATTCATCAAAATCCATTCAGTGGTTTTTGCGTGAAAGAGTAACAAACATCCATATATACAAACTTTCGCGTTTATAATATTAGTAAGGATATCAGTTATCTAATCCGGCGAGGCGGACGTCTCTGTATACTCCGTCGCACGACGCCGGCGGCCGACTCCGGACCATCGGTCGGCCGCCAGCCACGACGCCACATACCACACACCGTCGCTGAGGCACCGTAACGCCCCAAAATGACGTCGCGATGGACCCTTGGTCGAAGATGACCGTCGTCTGGCAGCCGACAATGCCTAGCTCCGGCAGCCAGTCCCGCCTGATGAGGCCCTGTAGGATCACCGTTGACTTGTTCCGGTGGTGTCTGCCTCCGATGAGGCCCTCATCAAACCGCCGTCGATGCCTCGTTTCGGCGGCCAAAGGCTAGGGTAAAGAAGATGGCCATCCAGGCCGAAGATGGGCCATCATTGGCCGCCGTGATGCCCCACCGCTCACACAGGTGTACGTGCTCCAGCGGGCAACACCACACCACCGGGGGGCAGTCACCCCCTAAGTCGAAACTGGGATAAAGAGGCTATGCCTCGAGGCCCCTTTCTGTCCCTGAAGAAGGGGAAGAAGACCCACGAGAAATAAATCAAGGAGACGCTTGGTTGGCCCTGGCCGAAGCAGACGTCCTCCAGTCACTGCGTCGCACCCCGTCGGCGACAGGCCGCTGGCCGTCGGCTCCATGCAACCGTCGCCGAGGCGCCGTAACGCTCCATCTAGGCTGAAGACGACCATTGTCGGGCAGCCGTCGATGCCTCGCTCCGGCAGCCAGCCCCGCCTGATGAGGTCACTGTCGGGCCGCCGTTGATGCCCATTACTCCGGCGGCACTTCACCCGATGAGGCCATCGTTGGGCCGCCGTTAATGCCTTGCTCCAGCGGCCAAAGGCCGGGGTAAGGAGGATGGCCATCCAGGCCGAAGTTGAGGTTCGCTACGAGGCCCTAATCTACCCTTGCATAAGGGGAAGAAGACCCACGACAAAATAAATCATGGAATTTTGGAACTGACTTTCATCGAAACACTGTTTATTATCAAGAAGAAAGAATGCCTTCGATAACAAATCTATTGGTGCCTAGATGCACCCGCAAAGTCTCACTAGATACAATTCCAAGACAATTCCTAAGATATTTGTTTATATTACAGCACCTAGTTCGGAAAATCCGATAAATAAACATAGTTCACATAAAATCTCTGATTGCCCTTAAAGAAAATGTTATAGAAATGTTATTTATTCCCTGGAGCAAATATTTTTGCTAACATTACTTTCGCAAAGTCCAATAACGGCGGACGAAATCATAACCAAACGTACATAATGTTTCCATCAACAAAATGAAGTTTCGACCTGAATGAGGTTTTATTATAATCTTATTTCGTATATATTGTGAATAGGGTATATTACTCTAAATGTGTTCGTAATTTTTAAGGTTATAATAAAAGTAATAAAAGGTTTTCACTAGAGTCACACAAAACATGATGTAACTTCTAGAAATAGCCGATTTTAAACAGACGACATCACACTCTTGGAGAATACCAGCGGGCGCTTTGGGTAGTTTTAACTTTGGCTTAAATCTTATTCCAGATGCAAAACAAGGTACAGTATGCAAGTATACACAGTACTTATGTACGCGCGTATGAAGGTATACTTCTTTGGGACAATAGAACAAAAATAGCTTAAGATATCATCAAGAATGCCACAACTCTTTGTTTGTAAAATACATAAAGAATACATAGAGAAGAATATAACAATACAATTAACTTTAAATTTATAAATGCACTTTAAATTTTTTTAAGATAAAAGTCACTTTTATCGCGAATATAACTATGGCCTATCATTTTATATATATATATATATATATATATATATATATATATATATATATATATATATATATATATATATATATATATATATATATATATATATATATATATATATATATATATATATATATATATATATATATATATATATATATATATATATATATATATATATATATATATATATATTTATCTCCGTTGATATAAAACACGTGTTGTATATCTATTAATATTTGAGTGAATATAGTAAGTTTTCACAGACATTTGAGAGACAGCTAATTTCATCATATCGCTTTTTGGGTATTGGCATGCAAGCGCATTGTACAATTTTACTCTCATATTTTTTTCCAAACGCACCAAAAGAAGTACAACTTCAAAAATTACAAGTGTTTAAAAAAGCACGTTTATATAATATGTTTTTATTTAAGCTGTTTATCACATCACTACGAATAACCCTGTATTATATCAATTTTGATTGAGTCAATTATGATACTATGATACAGCGAGAGCAATAAAGAGACGTCATTTAATAAATAGTGTGTCACATGTGGTCACATCAATTAAGAGATCGCGTGCTTATTTTCATCAGTTCCGTACTGGAAGTGAGACATTATTAGTTCAGTAAACCTTAAGCGGGTAATATTTGACATAAATCGTACCATCCTTAAAAATGGTAAATATTATTGTTATGAGTGATGTAAAAAACTGAAAAGCATAAAATAATAAACCTTCCTTTTATTAACCGTATTAACTAAGTTCTTAAACTAATGTAAGTATATCTAAGCAATTTTGAGCCGGCCTACTAGCCAAATGTCTGCCCATGCCGTCTCCGCCGGGCCCCGGCAGGAGGGGTAGACCCAAAAAGTGCTGGCTTGACGTCGTAAGGGTTGATAAGCATGCCAATGGGCTCACTACCAGGGATGCTGAAGACCGTGCTAAGTGGAGTAGAAAAAGTCGGAAAGCGGATCACGGGCACCGAAACGAAAGTTTAGGTTGCTACCGGGATATAACGCTGGGATGATGATGATCTGGCGGCTGCACCTCTTTGTGCTGCTTATTCAGCAGCTCGTGAAAATATGAGCGCCATCTCCCCTTCACCGCGAGGTCCTCGCATAGCCGGTTGCCCCCAGGGTCTTTTACGAAGCGGCACTGGGAATATCCTGTGCCGCCTTGACCCTGGAGCGTGCCAACTTATAGATAAGCTTCTGCCCCTCAGACGATTCGAACTTGTCGTATAGTGTCTGTAAGTGGTCTCGTCTGGCTCTGGCTACAGCTCTCTTAGTGGCACGCTCGGCAGACCTGTATGCGTCACGATCTTCAGCAAATTCGCCGTGAACACGCTCAAATTCCGCACATTCCTCACCCACATGACCGTTCAGATCTCTACCCAAAACGACCCCATGTGACAACGGAATCCCACGAAGCATTTCTCCGAGTAGATTCCAAACCGCAATCTTATCGGCGTCGCTACAACCGACCTGAGGCGCGTAGGCACTTATCAAGTGGGTAATTACTCCACCAATAAATACGCTCACCACTATAAGCCGATCACTACAGCGTTTCACTTCCAAGATGTCGTCCTGGAGCTCCCCCGAGAGCACAATGCCTACCCCATTCTTCCCACGAGGTGCACCTGTGTAGATCAGCTTGTAGCTATTCCCAATGAACCGGGATCTGCTGGCCTTCCACCGAGTCTCCTGAAGGAACGCCGCGGTCACCATCCGCCTGGAGAGTACATCAGCCAACTCCCTTGCGCATCCGGTTAGCGTGCCAATGTTCCATATTGCGAAGCGGAGTTTGGATTGGGCTAACGTCTTTACCCGTGTTCGCCCACGGCACGGCAGCCCTTGTGCACTTGTCACATAAGTCGGGCGAAGCTTCTGCGCGTCGTTTTGCGGCGACGCCCTATCCGTGACTGAGCCTTTTCTTGTACCTAACATCTAAAATTTAAACTTTTTTTGGCTTTTGCGGGAGCGACTGCCGCCGACCTCCCAACCCCTAGAGGAAAACCAAGAGGTGCACTTCCTTTACCGCATGCAAGCTGGCAAAGGAGTAATCTATCAGTCGCCTTTTACGATGCCCTTGGAATGACCAGGGGTGACCCTATTCTTTTCACTGGCCGGGGCCACACGACAAAGGCGACAGTAATTTCATTCCACGTAAATTATCCTCTTTGCTTACTTTGACAATATAATTAATATATATTTTTATCTCCACTGATTTATAACATGTATTTATTTGTGAATGCTTGAGAAACTACTGTGAATATAGTTAAAAGTTTTCATAGTAACATGAGTGACAGTTATCTGCTAACTTCAACATGTTGCATCGTAAAAATTTAACTCTCATAATATTTTTCCAAACACCCGGGCCCCAAAAGAAGTATAACTTCCAAAAATACCTCCTGATATTAATAAGGAACGCGTGGTGCAAGCAGCTCTAATGAAACGGGATATTAAAAAAGTCGAGCCTAATACGCCCAAATACGCTCATTATAAAACCCCTTAATAACTTTCATAAAAACCTTATTATTGTCTTTGCAAATGTTCCCCAAGATGAAAGAACACTGTTATTTAGTTATGCCATTGTTATACGGGTTGAATTTAATCATATCGCTATTGTGTGTTGTCCTGGATTTAATTTTAATTAAATGTCTAATGTCAAAAACTTTTATCCCGAGATTCTTATTTACTATTTTTTAAGCTGTAATATTTTCGTTTCTCAATGAATGAAAGGAGTGACAAAGATTTCCTATTTAGATTGCTTAATTTCTGTCTTTTTTAATTTGGAATACGTAATTTTTAATTGATGTCTAAGATAATGTAAAGAATTTTCATTTACACTCTGCTTCTAGTAGATACACTCGTAAGTGTAGGATAGGTAGGACAAAGCAAAATAAAATAATAAATAAAGAAAAGGCCGGCAAAGAACCTGCACACAGTTGTACTGATACACATAGTCCTAAATCCAATTTTAAATATCGGGGTAGTATTTTGTACACTTCCCGGAAAATTTGCAATGGCGTCAAAAACCATATAGGACCATTGTAGACGCTAAACATTGATGTGAATAACTGCACAAACCCCGCGGTATCTGTGATGTGTGAAACTCTGCTCCATGAAGTACATTATCAACCTGTCTCCACTTTCCGAACTCCCCGCCTTAACCTTTGGTCAAACAGCCCGTCGAGCGCACCGCCCTCGCAATATACTTGCAGCCTTTTTTATTGCTGTGGAACTGCAGACCAGCCTAGCATTTTACTCCACCCCTGCACGGATAAAGAGGTTTGACTCCTTGAATGTAATGATAATTGCTGACGCGGATGAAGGCTTCATTCACAATCCATCTTTTGTGACCCGGGTTCCAGTGTTCCTATACCGACAGTAGCGTGTTCACGATGCCGCTCGCAAACATCGCGTAGAAGGCGTCGGTAACTGTTTGTACCCATAGGGGTAATGAAGCCTGGATCACTAATACCAAAACACAAGGTTATTATGGCGGAAAACTTATAGATCAAGAGTGGTTGCCATCCAGGCGGACTTAGGGCCCTACCAAGTAGCCTGGATTGATTTGTCGCCTTTTACCACAGGCCGGCCACATTCTTATTCCGCCCCTGCACGGAGAAAATCTTAAATAAAATCTGCTTGTTCTACTTCTGAGTCTGCTATGGTCTACTTCTCGTCTAGGCTTCTGCAAATAACCCTGTCAGACCTGGGTCCTTCACTCCCGACGTTATTGAGAATTTTTATTTTGATATTGTTTAATAAAAAACATTTACGCCGAAGTTATAAAAATATTTTTGAAAAGTAGTGATTGGCAGAGAGTCAATTTTATGACTGTTTCTTTACATTTCTGATCTGATGTGTTTTTTTTAAGTCATCACTACTAAGTGGTGGATATGTGAAAACAAAAATTAGAAATAAAAGAGCGTTTTAAATAAATAGTTTACTTTGAACGCGTTTGGCATTAAGGTAACTATTGATAAATTGTAATAAATAAATATAATTGAGAAAGGTATGCTGAGATGGTTTGGCTATGTCGAGAGAATGAATGAAGAACGATTGACGAAAAAAGTGTACAAGGCGAGTGTGAATGTAAGTGTTAGAAGGGGTAGACCTAGGCGGACGTTTCGAGACCAAATCAGGGACGTCTTGAAAAAAGGCCAGGTCAAGAGTATCCTAAACCGAAGGGCATGTATGAAGGGAATAATGAAAGTGGACGAAGCGAACAAGTATGTAAGGATCGTACAGGGCCGTAGCCGGGGGGGGGGGGGGGGCATTGTGGGGCAATGCCCTACCTTAAAAATATCAAAAACTAAGATAAATTATTATAATTATTTTGTTCATAGTTTAAGATAAAAAAAATTATATTAATAGTTATCTAAACTTTTCCGTTCTTCGCATTTTTAATAATATTTAAATATTTTTTTATTATTATGTTAATTATTATAATAAGTTTGCAGAAACAATATGATCTAAATGGTATTTTTGGTCGTATCTATTTTCTCGTATCACCACACCTAATAATTAATTATTACCTCACTCTCACTCAGACGTGGATCTCTACATCCAACCTGGAAGTTTCAATAGTTTCAGTATTTAATAGTTCTTAGATCCATGCTTATGATCTGTCACAAAAGATACATATATACATGATGATTGATTTAGGAGTACGTGCTTCGAGGACAAATCAATTATGATAATTTTTTTACTTCTGCCCTACCTTTAACCAATGCTGCCCTACCTCAAATTCGACTCTAGCTTCAGCCCTGGGATCGTAGCAAGTGGAAAGAAGTGGTCCCTGCCTACTCCTACGGGAAAGAGGCGTGATTATATGTATGTAATTATTTCGTAAATTGAATATATTACCAGAGCTTCAACTCGTTTAATTTTTCATATATTTTGATACGGATTATTAGTGCCCGAAGATGAAGTGAAATATTATTATAGTCAATTCGTTTCTTTATGGTGTGTAATATTTGGCCTATTCATTATTTTACAAGTCTACCAATGTACAATATTCAAAATAATTCTTAAGATAATTTTCTAATTAGGATCAAAATCAACAGAGTAATCGACACGAAGAAATCAACTTTAAAAAATATGCCTATAATAACAGATCGTAACGTCCTACTGTTGGGGTTGGAATACCACGCTTATCCAAAGCGGAGTCTGTTCTACACACCAATGACGTCGGTTACGTCGTCCTCTCGCGATGTTTTTTTTGACCGTCAATAAATGACAATCCATACTAATATTATAAATGTTAAAGTAACTATGTCTGTCGGTTACGTTTTCACGCCTAAGCCGCTGAACCAATTATAAGAATTTCGGTATAGAGTTAGATTGGACCTTGGAAAAGGACAAAGCTATTTTTTATAAAATTTATATGAGACGCGAATTACCATTACGGTACTGGGTCAGCTAGTTATATTGTAATATATACATTATGCGAGAATTTGCGTAAAAGCTGCACGACAGAAACTGAGTCACCAAGATTAGACAAGAGTGTGGAATCACTTGGATATCACGTTCTTTTAATTTTCTACCCAACCAAAATTATAGTTTTAATTAATACTTTAGAATAGTTAATTAAGATAATGTTTGTAATTGTGTTGTATAAAATAAAATAAAGATCGAGAAATCGGACTAATTTTAGAGTCCCCAAAAGTTATAAGGAGAATATTTGTACATTTTTTCAATTATTATTCAATAACATATTTATATGTTGTTTATATTCTAATGCCTAAATCCATTAAATAGACGTGTTTTAGTTAATAAATAGATAAAGTTTATTCTAATTGTCACCGGTTTATGCCAACGTTAGGATTGTTGTTGCTCCAAAAAATATGTATGCTTTTTAATTTTTAATTACAGATAAATCGAACATAAAATTTGAAAATGGAGTAAGTAGTTCAAAATAGTGACGTGACATATAAAAACTGATAAATAATAAAATTTAAAATTAGAACGTTTTAAAAATAAATTTTATATAATGTTGGAATAGGCTAATGTGTACGACTCATCTCACTTTTAAGGCGGAGTACACACCAGTTGACAAGATAATGCTACTCACTCCTCAGAATGCTGCGACACATTGTCCTTGTCCTTATGAGCCTGTCCGGAGCTGCAGGAGTTGCCCATGTCGACCACAAACAACACTAAGCACTAAAAAAACTACACTGACATATCACTAGTGTTATCGTCCCACAATATAACATTTCTCGGCGTCTTTGGGTAACCTAAATATAAATAAGCGTGGTGTCGCGCCGGCCGCCTGCCAAAGAATAAATCGATGAGGGCTACGCGCGTGCTCTGCAACGCTTTTCACGGTGTAGGGATGTCCACGTTTCATTGCGAGGGATCATTATTAGCAAAAGGCTTACTTATAGCTATTTAAAATACAGTAGAAGCTGTTTATAATGATATTAAAGGAAAATTATATATAAATATAAAATATTTATGTTGTTGAATGTATTTATTTGAATAGTCTCTCTATTGTTTCTGAAATACAGCATATTAATTCAAAATAATTAAGTTAATTTTATTTTTTTTACATAAGAAATTAACAATGTTGTCGGCGTTTGTTTGTTCTTATTGTCTTTTCCATGCAGGGGTAGAGAAAGAATATTGACCTCTGCGCCCGGGGTCGGCCTGTCGTAAAAGGTGACAAAACAACCCACCCTGGCTACGTGGTAGGGACCCAAGCCCGTCTGGACGGCAAGCACACTAGGTTTATAAGTATGCCGCCATAAAAACTTTGTGTTGTGTACCAGCATTAGTGACCCAAGTTCCAGTACCCTTATGGAACTGCTAAATTCTAAGACCATCAGCCTGTCTGCTATCCTACAGCAATAATAAAACATTGAATAAATATACATCATTATCACTTACTTTAACCCTGTTGTGATTTAAAATTTTTGATGAAGATAAAACGAAAAAGCGACAAAAAAGAGAATCATATTTATAAATAAGATTAGGCTGCAAAAGAATGGAACAATATACAGGGTGACTTTGACAAAACCGTCCAAATTTTTTATACGCACTAAACATAATCTAAAGAACCCGTTTTTACAAAAAAATTGTATGTCATACTTTCACCAAAAAATATTTCATATATGATCATTAATTCAATCGTACAGAATAATGCTATGGTACAACCTTCGTACGTTAACCTGTTATTACCTGTCTCTGTCTCTCCCGCGTAAATGAGTAGTGCGTATTCGCTCTCCCGGTGCAATGCCGCCGTCCTCGGCCTTTTACTAGATCAGATGGAGAGGTCATTGACACTCTAGCGCCGTATTATGTAAATTGCAAGTTCTTTGAATGACTTGTGATGCTGATTACTCAACATTTTTGTACTTCTTCTCTGGCGTTACACTCTTGCCAGAGTGGTCGTGGCCGTCACGTTGAGGTTTTTGTAGCCTGTTTTACAATACGACGCCACTCTTCGCGAATTGCCGCTCTCCTTGTGCATTCGTGCAGAGGAACGTCGACGGCGCCTTTCACTTGGTCCGTCCACCTCATCGGTGATCTCCCGCGTGGTCGGGTGCCCTCAACCTTGCCCTGCACTACCAGGCATTCGATGGATTCGCCTCCGCGCCGTGATACGTGTCCAAAGAAAGTGAGAATGCGAGCCTGCACTGTGTTTGATAGCCTCTGATTGATGCCCAGCTCTCGAAGAATAGACTCGTTGGTTCGGAATTCCGTCCACGTAATACCGAGCATTTTTCTCCAGCACCACATCTCAAGAGCATCAATCCGTTTTTTCTCACTTTCTCGTAGGGTCCATGTCTCCGCAGCGTTAAGAAATATGGGGAATATGAGAGCCCTGACAAGTCTGGTTTTGGTGGCTTTGGTGATGTTTCGATCCCTCCATATTTTCTTCAGATTTTTGTACTATGTGATACAAAACTAAAATACATGTTTCTCATAACTTTTACTAAAGATTCTTCTGTGTGAATTTGGACGGGTTTGTCAAAGTCAACCTGTATATTATGTATACAGTGTTCTCTTGTAGGATACTTTTTTGAAGTTTTTCGTTCGTGTGTAAATTACACACACACACACGCACGCACGCACGCACGCAGACACACACTTATTTAAATAACTAATTTATCACGCAAATTAAAAATTGTTACAACATGTATATTGCTATACTATGCTTACTCGTATATTCTTCTATTCTTTCTGAATAGAAAAAATAAGCCGAAGAAAAGATTTAAGAGTGGATGGGGATAACGCTTTTCAAGACAGTTTTGGACACTGAACACCAGTAAAAGGGAGTCTGGGGTAGTTTTTGAAGCGAAAACTTCTTTAGCGACTTTGTACACTTTACTTGTCATGGGTAAAAAATGTTAAACTCGCATCAGGTCACGTGTCCTGATCGAAAATTCGTAAGACGGAGTTTTGCTCGAGTAATACCAACCTTATTAATAATGACATAACGTTTATTTTATATTGTTAATTTTAAATGATTCCATTGCATTACTTATATACCTAGTCAGGTCATAAGTATTGTCACACAGTAAAAACTTTTCTTTTAGAATGCTGGCCACAAAAAAGTTTATTGAATTCGAATTTCGAATTGTTCATGAAAATAAAAATGTATAACTTTTAGAATTTTACTCATTTTTAAATATGGAGTGGACGCTTAAAGAAGACCGTGTTGCAGTTATTGCGTTGCATCGTTGCGGTTACGCGCCAATTCAAATTTTTAACATACTGAAAAATTTGAATATAACCAAAAGATTCGTTTATCGTACCATCAAACGATACAATGAAGACTCTAGTGTAGATGACAGGTCAAGAAGTGGTCGCCCTCGGTCTGTTAGGACTCCAGCAGTGATAAAAGCTGTGAAGGCACGAATTCAAAGAAATCCGAAACGTAAGCAGAAACTGTTGGCCCTTCAGATGGGGTTAAGCAGAACCACGGTGAAAAGGGTGTTAAATGAAGACTTAGGGCTTCGGGCATATCGAAGAAAAACAGGACATCGTTTGAATGCTCGTCTAATGGACCTGAGACTGAAGAGATGCCACGCTTTGTTGAAGCGGTATGCGGGAAAAAAATATCGGGAAATTCTTTTTTCGGATGAAAAAATGTTTACCGTAGAAGAGAGCTACAACAAACAAAATGATAAGGTGTACGCACACAGTAGTGAAGAAGCGAGCAACCGTATTCCGCGTGTCCAACGAGGTCATTTTCCATCCTCGCTCATTGTATGGTTGGGAGTTTCTTATTGGGGCTTAACAGAGGTACATTTTTGTGAGAAAGATGTAAAAACGAATGCTGTTGTGTATCAAAATACAGTCCTGACGAACCTTGTGGAACCTGTTTCTCATACCATGTTCAATAACAGGCACTGGGTATTCCAACAAGATTCGACGCCAGCTCATAGAGCGAAGAGCACACAAGGCTGGCTGGCGGCGCGTGAAATCGACTTCATCCGGCACGAAGACTGGCCCTCCTCCAGTCCAGATTTGAATCCGTTAGATTACAAGATATGGCAACACTTGGAGGAAAAGGCGTGCTCAAAGCCTCATCCCAATTTGGAGTCACTCAAGACATCCTTGATTAAGGCAGCCGCCGATATTGACATGGACCTCGTTCGTGCTGCGATAGACGACTGGCCGCGCAGATTGAAGGCTTGTATTCAAAATCACGGAGGTCATTTTGAATAAACTTTAATGTCATAAGAATCTATGTTTTGTTAAGTTCATTTTGGTATATGAATGGTTACATAATGAATAAACTTGTTACAATTATTTTACATTAAACATGTGACAGAATTTATGACCTGACAAGGTATATCTATTCGAATTGCGAATTTATTACAATGGTATACAATTGAGTTTTTGATTTGTAAAGAAGTTTTAATGACCAATTTAAACTTTAATCCTTGATCATAAACACTTCTTTATAAACTTTACTTAGTTTTCACTTCTATCGGCAGTCCCCACAGACTTCAACAAGTTCAATAACAATCCAGTACTATAATACCCACTTTAAACCCACAACTACTTGCATGCAGTATGATACATAAACTATTTTGTTTCGCTAATTTCAAAATTACCTCGTTTTGATATTTTGCCTAAACGGGACAAACATGCTGCATGTGTTAGTATGTAACAGCGGCGAGCAAGAGTGCACCTTTTGGTCAAAGATTACACTGGTTTACACGGTTTATATACTTCCGCCATAATGTTTTATTAAATATATTTAGTAATTGAAATATATACTGATAAAAAAAATTACATAAAATACTAATTAAAAAGTTAAAAATGACTGACTTTACTCCTCTTTTTATAATTTTCATCGTCAATTTCTCTTAAAATAGACCAGCAGTGGTCCTCTAACTTGGTGAAAACGTTCGCCCAGCTCGTCACTCACGATGTCTAAGTTTTCAGGGGAAAGTCCAAATATTTTTTTCTCCCGAAGCCCAGCGTATAACAGTAAGACTAAAGCTTTCACAAAAACATGTGGCACTCACTTTTTATCTTGATTACTTACTGAGAATCCAAAATAATGCTTTTCTTTATTTGCGAATATAAACTGCCCACAAATGTAACAAAAACAATTAGAATTTAATTTAAACTCTCTATGAGACATTTTATTTAAAAAAAACCACTTTAGTTCACAAAAACACAAGAAAACGGAATATAGAATGCAGATTGACATATGTTGGTAAAAAAAAGGTAACTTCATACTGAAAAATTATACGTAATAGATTTTTTTTCTAATACTGCATTTCATTAGTAGAATGTAGTGTAGTAAGAAAATAAATGTTTCATCAAAAATATATATAAAAAGTAAAAATTTGTACACCAGTGTTAATATTAAAACTGCCAGAGCGTGTGCTGATTGTAATATTATAATCATAACCATAACCTATGACAGACACCCCATGTTGAATACGTCGCCGCTTAAGTGCTCTTAGCTACGAAGGTTGGCTGTAGAAGATCTTTGTAAATAGAACTTACGACTCCATTGAAGTCAAGTGTAAATGAAGAAGTCATTATTAATTGATAAATATTGAAAGGTACTAAATATTTTTAATATGAAGTTATACAAATAGAAACATGGATTTTAAAAGTCTGTAATACTACTAAATGCATTATTATTAAAATCAATGGCATAAATTCATATATTTAATTAAAATAAATTTTAAATACATTAATCTTTAATTTAGGAATGAAAACTTTATGGTGACACATCACTAAAGCGTCACAGACATACAAGCTTTTCCCAACCGAAAAGGTTGATCACGAATGACGCATCAGACGAAGTTCGTGTACGTCATAAAGAAAATATCGTCATTGCGCATTCAATAACGCGAATATGGAGCAGATTTCAGGGTGGCGTAAAATTATATTTACAGACCGTAAAAACCGTATATTGAGTAGAAAGGTCAACAACATTTATTACCTCATAATGATCTTAATTCCAATTTTGTTTTGAAATTTGGTAATGTATTCATTACATACTTGAATAAATTAAGAAAAATTATAATTCCCTAAATTTTCCGCGCGTTTAGTCACTTCAAAGGAATTATCCCTTTTTGTAGAACAACCAACCGATGGAAAAATTAAATTATTTCATCACCATATAAAATCTAGAGATCTTTTCGGAGGACGAAACTATTGAGTGCTATTGTCAGTCCTCATTTGTGACGGAAATTGATAGTGAAATTTAACCATAAAACGAGCAATTTTCGTCTGAACCTCAAACTGCGAAAAGAAAAATTTCATCAGATCCTTCTCTTCTTTTGTTTATGAGGGTTAACCAGCCTACAGGCAAAATTCTCAACAGTTTGAATTGTTTATAAATAAATATATATAAATAAATAAACAGTCTAGAACATCCCATTGCTGTTGCTGGGCTCGGGTTATCCCCTAGATGGGATAATTTTCACTAGCTCCATCTAGTTTGTTATGTATACGAATATTACAATTGGACAACAGATATACCACTTATATACAAACTTTTATTTTGTGAATAAATGTTTTACCCTTATGGGACAGCAGCGTGTTCGCGATGCCACTGGCGTTGCAAACACCCATAGGCAACGGTAACTGCTAAATTCTAAGCAGGCCGTCAGCTTGTTTGCTATCCTACAGCAAAAAAAACATAAATACCCGACGGGAATCGAGTCTCTGACCCCCAGACAAACTTGCGTCACGGATGTCGCCAATTATTCTCCTAATAGTTACGATTTTCTTCAATGAAAACATTGAAGAAATGAAATGAAATTATTTTGCGTATGACATTGTATAAAATATCAAGTCCACAGGCTACCGATAAGTTCATCTGTTCATCATGCCCATAGCGCGTGCAAATATTAACAGTGATATTACACAAATTAGTAACAATTATTTGTACCATTCATTTATTAAGGATTTCAATAATATAAAAAGTATAGAAAGTCACATGCATAACCTAACAAAAAAAATTAAAACATGTTTATCTATTGTGTGTCTATTGATTAAAATAATCATTAATATTATAAAAGCATTTCTCCAGTAACCAAACATTTAAGTTTGTTCTGAATTAATTAATATTAATTAAATCAGCAGGCAGATTATTATATACTTGGATACCCATATAATTGGAATTGAATATTAGGTCATTTTTAAAAGAAGTTTTACTATATACTATATTTAAAAGTTGCAAAAAAAGTTTGAAATAAACGAACTGGCATAATGGAACTAAAAGAAATTCGAACTTCAAAAAATTTAAAATTTTGTTTCGGTATGTCCAATCAACAAGTGGCCTGTACTACATACAGTACTAAGTTATTTTATGCTTTAATATTTTAAGATTACATTAATTTGCGTTAATAATTGTGTAAGGATAATGCCGAAGTGTTTTCTAAATACTGTGAGACAGCTCAAAAATAGTTTCATACATGAATCTGGAGAATTATTCGAAAGTAAGTTGATAATAATGTTAATACAGTATAGCTATATGCCGTCGTTTCATCTAGTTTATTGTAGCCCTACATGTTTTTTTTATATTATTAGTTTACATTCGCGAATATTAGTCCTTAAAGATATTTTTTATATTATATTTTTTTTCTTTATGAGTATATCGGGGCGAGTTTGAAAGTAGCGTCAGTTATTGTCAAACCAAAAAGTAACAGATTAATATGGTAAAAATTCTAAAAATGAGAGAGAACTGATACAAAAGGAGGGGAAGATCAAAGAAAAGATGGATTGCGTAAGAAATGATTTGGCGAAAAAGATGTGAATGTTAACTGACTAATTGACGATATCTCAACATGCTGTGCGATAAGCAGCGACGTCTTAAGCATGGTGCGCCCACGTTGTATTTAACAAAAAAAAACGCAATATGATTTTAATAAAATAGTTTAATATTGGTGCCTATACTTTTATTTTGTGCATGCATTCGACGTAGCAATTCAAAACGGTTTTTTTATTGCGAGAGTTCAGCAGACAGGCAAACGGCCCACCCTGGCAGGTGGACTGGCATTACCAACGCGCTGCCGGCCTCGAAGAAATTTAATAACGCCTTTTTTGAAGAAAGAAATCGTACCGCGCTGGGAAAACCTCAGCCGGAAGCTCATTCCAGATCCTGAGAGTACGCAACATGAAAACCGTTTCGTACAAGAAAAAAGAGGCTCCAAGAAATGAAAAACGGTGTAATAAAGTTGATATCGAATGAGCTAGAGTTTAATGAAATATAAACGGCTTGCGTGCGCCCCCTAAGGTTCTGCGCCCAGGTGCAACCGCACCCCTTGAATCCCCGGGTATAGACGGCCCTGGTGATAAGGACAGGAAATTTTTCTTTATCTTCAGATGTCGGATAATATCATCTTCTCTCAAGGTAAATCTGTCGTACCATCTACTGCAACGGTTCTGTCAATGTCCCGATCCATGTGGTAAATTTAATCCATTCACCTTCTTAAGTTGCAAATCTTAGAACATGAAAGGTAAATTTGTCAAAAGAACACAATATTTTCGCTTCAGTTTACAGAACCTACTACAGTTACAGTACAAAGCACAGGATGTAATGGGGATTATCCACTCAATATGTTGATATGTAAAAGTTAAATTTTATCATTATTTCAGATTTCGCACCTGTACGTTTCACGAAACCGCCGGCGCGTCGTCAGAAAAATTTATTAAATAACAATGAAACAATATATCACGATAAAGTACCCATATCCACCAGGTTCTACCTTCAACTCCTCAAAAGAAGTCAATTCCTACCTCATTTCGTAAACACAGAAACTTATGAATACGCGTCTGAAAGTGAATCTGCGAAATCACTAGAAGTTAATAGAAGTAAGAGAAAACAAGAGAAGACCTACAATTTAAGGTCTTTAGAACCTAAGAGTGAGAAAAAGAATGCAAGTAAAGAGGAAACGAGGAAGAGTGATTATAATGGAAAGAAAGATCTAAAAGAAGATTCTGTAGAGGTTAGTAGAAGTGAAGTTAGTTGAGTAATGCGATATAATAACGTGCACACTTAAAATGCCCGGGTTCATTCACATGTTAGGTAAGATTACGTAGATTCTAACGGTAGTGTTACCGATGTATTAAATCTGCTAAACTGTCTTAGTAAAATATGGCCAGTATATTGTCCGTAGCAGGACTTGTGTTTGTAGTTTGTGTGATTTTAGGTACTGGGGTCTAAAAGGTGCCGCCAAGACCATCGGAGCACAACTCAGTGCCACCTGATATGCCATGCTGAATAATAAAAAGCTCTGATGATGGCTATCAGACGGCATACGATAGCCAATTAAACTTTTGAAATTTTATAAAAAAAAAAATTATGACAATTAACACTTTTTTTTTGTCTCGGGGACAAACCTCTCTTGACGGGTTCCCCCGGCCCGGGGGGACCGAGGGATATGTGGGACTCCGGGAAAGATGATTGGCCATCCGACTACCCACTAAAAAACCTCGTTGTTCTCCTATCGCCTACGCCCGGGCCCACGGATATATGGCCTGCCGATCTCGTGGCCCGGCCCGCCCTTTCTCTTGAGGCGGGCCCCTTCTAAAGTGTTGGCGCCAGGGGGTCAGGGTTTCGTCCCCCCGGCACTCTACTAACAACTCTAGGAGTTGAGGGGGGCCGCGGAACAGCACGCAGCCCTCACCCTCGCGGCAATAGTGCGGGCGGCGGGTCCTTCCCCGAGGGGCCGCCCGCGGCCGCTTTTTATGGCGGCCGGAGGTCGTTACTGACCCTCCGGCGCCGCCGGCTTATGGATACTAGACAACTAATATACATATTTACATACTTTTTTTTTTGTAAATAAATACATATTATACATATACACCCAGACGCAGTATGGGAATCGAACCCGTGACCTCGGCAGACGTTCCGACGTTAGCCATTACGCCACGGAGGTCGGAGAGAACAGTTGATTAGTTTTATTGCTGTGGGACAGCAGACAGACTGACGGCCCGCTTAGAATTTAGCAGTTACCGTTGCCTATGGGTGTTTGCAACGTCAGTGGCATCACGAACACGCTGCTGTCCCATAAGGGTACAGGAGCTTGGGTCACTAATGCTGGAACACAACACAAGGTTATTTTGGCGGCATACTTAAGACCAAAGGTGGTCGCCATCAAGACGGGCTTGGGGCTCTACCACTAAGCAAATTACAAATACATTGCAATTATAGCATAATTGCTATGTACCGACGGTGAATGACCGAGGACCGAGATCAGAGATCAGGGTAAGCGGTCACCTCTAGGGGGACGCCCTAGATTATATTTTTATTTTATTATTATTCTACAGGATTCCGAATCTGTTGGGCACCGAAAAAAGAAACTGGCCACGCCCCTAGCACCTATAATAGAAGAAATAATAAGTCGTGAACCTCTAAACCCTAATAAAGGTCTAGAAATACACAAAATTGCTGAAAAATTGCGGAGTTTGGTCAAAACTGCTGCAGAAGAGAGGCTTGACCGGGAGTTGTTAAGTTGCAAGGAGGTGTTTGATGAGGCTTTGATCGCTGATGAGGTGGCAAGTGAGATAGGTAAGTTGTATTGTGGCTATTATACTATCATATTGTTTTCAGCATCCAAGATACAGTTTTCTCCGTGCAGGCTCGGACTAAGAATACTAATTTCTGCGGCCAGGGTCGACCTGTCGTAAAAGGCGACAAAACAACCCACCCTAGCTACATGGTAGGGCCCCAAGCCCGTCTGGATGGCGACCACCAAGTCCTAAGTATGCCGCCATAATAACCTTGTGTTGTGTTCCGGTATTAGTGACTTAAGTTCCTGTACCCTTATGGGACAGCAGCGTGTTCGCGATATCACTGGCGTTGCAAACACCCATAGGCGACGGTAACTGCTAAATTGTAAACAGGCCGTCAGCCTGTCTGCTGTCCTACAGCAATAAAAAAACTAACCTCTGCGCCAACAACCCTAGCTAAGAGCTAACTGCTTTAATCTATTAAACAGGCCTGTTTATAATAATAATAATCTTTATTTGTAAGAAACATGGTGAATACATAGGTGATTTATTCAAATTTATAAATGTACAACATGTTTCGCCATTTCTGACATACAAATTTGTTTACAAAGCTAAAAAAATATAAAAAAATCATAACATTAATATTATTTTATATAGGTTACATATTTTTGTGCTCTCTAACTTTCACTGTACTACTAAATAATATTATTATATAATAAGTTATTAAAAACCTATTTATTATGTTTGCTTTAGCTTGTAAGATACAAATTTTGGAACTGTTATTATTTTATTTGACGACTTCGGTGGCGTAACGGATAACGCACTTCGGTACGCTTGCGGAGGTCACGGGTTCGATTCCCGTCTCGCGTCTGGGTGTTTATGTATAATATGTATTTATATATAAAAAAAAGTATATAAGTAGTATATCAGTTGTCTAGTACCCATAACACAAGTGCTATGCTACTTAGTTTGGGACTAGATGGCGCTGTGTGAATTGTCACAAAATATTACTATTATTATTATTTTTTATGGCAAACATTTCTCTCCGCGCCGTGAGGAGTAAGAATTCCCCGACCCTTGTTGGAAAATCTTTGACCCATTTTGGCTAACCAGCGCCAACCTATTAGGCTTTTTATTGCTGAGGAACGGGCTAATAGTAAGCAGTTACCGTCGCCTATAGATGTTTGCGACGCTGGGGGCACCGCGAACACGCTGCTGTCCCATAGGAGTAAAGGAATCTGGGTCACTAATGCCGGAACATAATACAAGGTTATGGCGGCATATTAATAGACCAAGGGGGTTGCCGTTGTTTTGTCGCCTTTTACGACAAGCGGACTCCGGCCGCAGGGGTTAGTATACTAACTCCGCTCCTGCGCGGAGAGATCCCTCTCAATTTAAGGATAATAATTAAAAGGTGTAAAGTCTTTCCTTTCATTCATGTTCAATATGAGTTTAGGTTGGGGTTCAGATTCCCTACTAGCCACCTTGATCGAACGGGCCCCTCAGCCTCTATAGCTTAGGTTATCTGCGGGAAATGCTCGTGGCGACATCTATCACACCAATTTACCCTCAGTATCAAGAGAATCTTGATTAATTTAAATGAAACATAATATATGTGTTATGATCATTGTAACGACCACCGTGACGTAATGACTAACGCACTCCGGTACGCTTTCTGATGTCACAGGTTCGATTCCCGTCTCGTTTTAATTTAGATAAGTATTTAAGTAACATATCAGTTGTCTAGTATCCATAACACAAATTATGCTACTTTGGGACTACATGGCGGTGTGTGAATTGTCCTATTATATTTATTTATGTACTTATTTATTATTATTATTTAGTTTCTGCACCCAATGTTTCCGTGGAGCGGCGAAACCCCCGCGCGGTGCACTCCTGCACGCACTGCGGGAAGGCCTTCGACCGGCCCTGGGTCCTCAAGGGGCACATGCGTCTTCATACAGGAGAACGACCTTTCCCGTGTCCACATCCGCAATGCGACAGGACTTTTGCTGATCGGTAATATCACAAAGTAGATGATACAGTAATATAGTTCTAGATTTTCCTAGAAGTTTCCACCATTATTCTTCGCTATGACCGAGGAGGAACTGTGTGTGACGGAGATGAATGCACCATGATGACATTCCATGCCGGTCACGGACTACAGTACACCGTTATGGTTGGTGAGATAGAGAGAGAGAGAGAGAGAGAACAGTGGAGTGTATGAAAAAGGAGAGGAACATTTGGTTATCTTAACCTGTAATGTCTGGTAGTGCGCAAAGAAATTCGCACTGACCTTAATTCCACCCCTTCCCAGTTCGGTTCAGGTCCGCTTGCGTAGGAACTTAACACACAATTTTTTGCCACAGAGCAGTGTGTGGTCTTCAGGGAGGTCGAATGTCGGCACGCCAGCGCGTTATACAGATTCATGCGGTACTACCTTCGTCCTACGCTCGCTTTTACCATTCACCTCACCGAGAATGAGGGTAGATTATAAAATCAAGAGGCGGATCCCTACACTTTATGTAAGGATCGAACAGACGTAGACATAACTGTCGTATTCACGATGCCATTCATGTTGGTGTGGCTCCAACCTTACTTGGTGTGGCTCCATCTCTCAACAACTGGTGCTGCCGCGGCCCTGCAAGTAGGGTAGATTCAAGAAATGCTAGCTTGTAAAAAATGATTATCTGTTCCAAATAGACCTACTTCCAGAGAGTATAAAGTTCATCGGTTTGGATTACAACTGTAATTTAACGTTATTATCATCACAAATAAATTATTATTTCTAATTTTAATAATAATAATAACAGCTCATCAACAGTCCACTGCTGGGATTGTTGATGAACTGTTATTATTATTCGGGCCTTCTGCTAGAAGGAACGAACATTTTACCCGCCACGCTTGTCCAAGGCGTATTGGCGGTGTGAAATTCCGGCTACTAAATATGGTTACGAAATCCTATACCAGATCCTTAGGTCTCTTTTTTTATTTTTTTTTTCCCGGGGAAAGCTGCACTGTACAGTCATTGGAATTCCGAAGGGAAGCCGACGCGGGTATATGGGGTCCTCCAACTTACTACTGCGATCCCTCATCTGGCTAGCAAAGAACGGTCAGGAAAATCGCGGTAGCAGACCAACCTAGAAGAGCCTTTGTGGTCACAGGATCGACTTTTGCGATCCTAAGGTCTCCTATCCTCTTATTTTTCCCTTCTACTTTGCACGATTCTTAGCGGACCTGTATTCAGCCCCACCTTATGCATATTCTACGCCGGGGTGCGGTTTAGTCACCCTGCGGGGTGCGGAGGCTCTTGTCAACTAAAAAACGCAATGTAATTTTAATGAGTTAGAGTTAAATGAAATATCGAAATTTCTAACACTCGTCTTGTGTGCGCCCCCTAGGACTCTGCGCCCGAGTGCACCCGAACCCCTTGGACCCTCGGGTAAAACGGTCCTGTCTGTAATAGTACTTATGTACCATATATCTCATATTTTAAACCCAGCTCCAACCTCCGCGCCCACCAGCGCACTCGCGGCCACCACTCCTGGCAGTGGCGCTGTAACGAGTGCGGGAAGGCGTTCAGCCAGCCGCGGTACCTGGAGAGGCATCGGGGCGACGCATGCAAAAAATACAAGTAATCAACTCTTGACATTACTACTTTAACTTCTTTTTCGTTTCGACTTAATATAATTACTCTACCTCCGCGATTACGGCTGATTCACGTCAGACAGCTACGGAGGTCACGGGTTTGATTCCCATTCCTAGACTGAGTTTATGCATAATAGTTGTCTTGTATCTATACTACAAGACCTATGGTATATTTTTTTATTGATGTGGGACAGCAGACAGGCTGACGTCCCGATTATAATTTAGCAGTTACCGTCGCCTATGGGTGTTTGCAACACCAGTGGCATCGCCAACATGCTGCTGTCCCATATGGGTACAGAAACTCGGGTCACTAATGCCGGAAGACAATACAAGGTTATTATGGCGGCATACTTAAGACCAAAGGTGGCCGCCATCCAGACGGGCTTGAGGTCCTACCACGTAGCCACGTACCACCGGTTGTTTTGTCGCTTTTCACGACAGGCCGACCCCGGCTGCAGACGTCAGTATTCTTTCTCCGCCCCTGCACATACTTGGAACCAGATAGTACTGTGTACATTTTCACACTATATATATAAATATATGCATGCATTCGATAATTTGCCTGATCTTAATGTTTTACCCCATACAACTCCTCCCCTAGAACAAACCGACAGCAATGACAGCATACCAACGATGTTTGTCAAAACGGATTGGTGGGTTACAAATTCCGTTGCTCTCGATTTGTCTGTTTTTCTTCCTATTGAGGATACTTATTAACGGTGACATTTATAATATGCATGTTAGGTACGAAAACCTGCCTAAGCGATGCCTATGTTACTCCACCACGCACCTAAAGTATTATATTTTCTCCGAGCAGGGGCGGAATGACCCCTGCGGCTGGGGTCGGCCTGTCCTAAAAGGTGACAAAACAACTACAAACAACACAGCTATGTGGTAGAGCACCAAGCCTGTCTGGATGGCAACCATCCTTGGATTATAAGTATATGCGTCATAACCTTGTGTTGTGTTTCGGCAATAGTGATCCAAGTTCTACATACTTAAGTGCAAACATCGCATTAAGGGAGCCGTCAGCTTAACTCCTGTTCCCATATTGCACAAATTTTATATATTTTACAGGCCTCTCATCTTGGCTCAGTGTGGTTCTCAATAGTATAATAGTTTCTATGATTTCAGACTGCATGCTCGTAATGCTAAAAACGAGTGCCTGAAAATGAAACCGAATGTACCGACACCATTATTCGGCATCATCCGTCCCTCTACGAATTATGTAACGGAAGAGCCTATCGATCTCTCTATGGGGAGAAGACAATAATTAAGTTTTAAAGTTACTAAATAAAATTACGGTTTGATTCATTTATCATTTTTCTTTAAATATAAGTTATTAGCATTGTATTAGGGTCAGGTCAAGACCGCAAGAGTTTTGTTCGCTGTTTTAGTAATTAAGTCTAATTAATAATTCAAACTCTAAATAAAAAAGTGCGTGCGTACAAAGTACACATGTCAGAAGTGAAACTTCTTTGGCAAACTAATTTTTAAATCTCGTTTATATTTATACTAATCTAAAGCTTTAGATTTCCGTGACTTAGAGGGAGGGAAAAGGGAAGATATGTTAGGAATTTAACTGTCATTAAAATATTAAGTGTCAAATATTAATACAATTTATAAATTTAATTTTAATTTATTTCATCGATATCTACATCATTTGATGCGATTTTTATTGGTATTGTTGTGACTAAAGCATTATGATAAGTAAAATATGCAATATAAGTTCATGCTCCCACCTCTCGGTCCATGGCACTGTGCGTGATGCTACTTTCGCCCTTTCCCACTCTCTCTCAATCGGCCTCAATCCCTCTCTTCCTCTTCTTCGACAAAAACGTTTCACCCCTTCGTGACGTTTCATCCGTAAAAATTTTACCCTCATGCACGCAAAGAAGTTTCACTTAAAAAGAATAGATTATAGCCTTTATTATGCTAGACCATGAATGTAATTAATGTGTTCTGGATCCGCCGACGAGGCGTGATGGTCCGTCGGAGGCAAGGCGACTCGAGTCGAATCGGCAGCGCAAGTGATGCCGATTGCAACGAGTGCGCTGGCTGGCGTTTACTGTTATCATAAATATGTTCTGGATTTTTTTTTCGTTCGAAGTCTTCCTTGCAGGATATACTATATGTATATACATATAAAAGCTTCCCTAGCGGTGACGCGACGAAAAAAATTTTGGACTCTAGTGATAATGACCAAACAGTACTCAAAATAATCCTAACTAATATTATAAATACGAAAGTGAGTTTATTAGTTACGCTTTCACGCCTAAACCGCTGAGACAATTTTGATAATTTCGGTATAGTCATAGATTGGACCTTGGAAAAGTACATGGATTCGAGTACTTTAAAAAAAAACATTGACAGCAGACAGAATTTAGCAGTTACCGTCACCTATGGGTGTTTGCAACGCCAGTGGCATCGCGAATACGCTGCTGTCCCATAAGAGTACAGGAACTTGGGTCACTAATGCCAGAACACAACACAAGGTTTTTATGGCGGCGACCAAAGGTGGTCGCCATCCAGACGGGCTTGAAGTCCTACCACGTAGCTAGGGTTGTTTTGTCGCCTTTTACGGCAGGCCGACGCTGGCTGCAGGGGTGAGTATTCTTGCTCCGCCCCTGCACGGATAATTCATATGGCAGAACAACGTTTGCCGGGTCAACTAGTCAACGGGTCAACTAATTTTAAACTGTTGGCCCACAGAAAAAGAAAAACACATATTGATCCATAGAAACAATAGAGATGTACACTATCAAACTAGGAATGCCTGTATCTTGAGAGAAACTTTACAAAATATTATTATCTTTTTTATCCGAGTACGTGTATTAGTGTGCGCGCATGTGTTTGTATACAAGTCTATGTGTGTGTCAGTTATATAATTACTTTTCTGTCACGAGGTAATTTAATGTGCTACTCCAAATAGGAGGGTAAATAAATATCAATAATAATTTAGGAATTATTTATTATCACAATGAAATAAATAAAATTTTGTACATCTTAATTATATACATCTAAGCGATCACAAGGAAGCAATTTCATTACAAAGTAAGCAATAGATATAACAAACTACAATAGCAAAAGTCCTATTCAATATGAGTAATAAATAGACAAAAATATCTAGGACTGATTCATCAATCACGGATCTACATGAGAAAAATTTTAGAATTCAATATAAAATATACATTATAATAAACAGCATTGAAAGTCAATGTAATCAGCGCTGATGGTGTATTATTAAACGCTATCTTTTACAATATCGTCCTTTTACAATGTCTATAACAGTGGGCTCCATACAGTGGCGTAGCGTAGTGGGGGCGGCAGGGGCGGTCCGCCGCGGGCGGCACTTTTTAGGGGGCGGCAAAATTTCACAATAAATAATGATATTTTGTAGCGACTGCGGGCAACACCGTCTATTCTGACTTGCGGGGATTCCCCATAGTTTATTGTGTTTGAAATGTTACCCCCTACAACGTCATAAACACACAAACTTTACCTCTTTATAATATTAGTATAGATATAGTATGCATTAAATTGAAATACCTAAATAAAAGGGCGGCAAAATTAGCTTCCACCCCGGGCGGCCGGCACCCGTGCTATACCGCTGGCTCCGTGGCATCGCCCCCTGCACGCCCAACCACCAGATCGCCGCCGCATTTGGCTACCGACTCCCAGGGTTAATTATACGCTCGTCGTACCTGGGAGATGAGTAACTGAGGTCGCAGAGCTATTAAGCCACAGAGAGGCCAACAATAGCCGAGATTGGCCAACGTGGAGCTGCGGTGAATCCACGTCTATCATGTGGAAGCGCTCCTGCGGCTCGAGCCACGTCACCGGGGGCTAGTTGCCCCGAGAGTTATATGCCGGGGTAGAGAGTACCAACTCGAGGCCACAAACCTCCACAAATGTATGGGGAAGAAGACCCAGATACATAACGTTGATGGGCAACCTTGTCATCCAAAAAAGCCAAATATAAATACACAAATTTATTCAAAAAACCATGTGTTTAACATATACTTTAGTAGGAGACATTATTACGGAAATAATTTTAGATAATAAGTATTATTCTCTGCCTGGACATCGGACATGCTGATTTCGCGGAAGAAACATAGCCGAGAAGTCAAAGTGCCGCGGGTTGCCGATCTCTGCTCTATAATGTTGGCTAATAGTGATGTACCGAGTACCTCATTTATGACACTCGTTGAGGTGGTACCATTTGTTTTCTACGACAATACTCTTTATAACAAGTATTCGTATTGCTGACAGCAGACAGACTGACGGCCCACTTAATAGTATAAAGAAACTTTGAATTATTACCTCACTTCTTATTTGATGTCTTTATTACGCGCTGGCTTAACACAGACTGACTGCCGACCGGGCGCTCACTCACCAGTTAACGTCTCCTTCATTTGCTTCCACTCTACACTTCAGAAGAGACTCTCATTGGTCGCTTATACTCCGGAAGTGATATTTTTAAATATTAATCAATGTAGCCAACAAGATGATATCAAATTGCAATTGAATTTGGCATGAAAGAAACGTTATTATAAAGATCACGACAATAGTAAGCAGTTACCGTCACCAATTTTATCCACCCAGGGGCGGAGAAAGAAAGGAAAAAAAGAAGCGGCATACTTATAGACCAAGGGTGATTACCATGCAGACGGGCGTGGGGCCCTACCACGTAGCTCGGGTTGTTTTGTCGCCTTTTACGACAGGCCGACCCCGGCCGCAGAGGTCAGTATTCTTTCTCCACACCTCCACGGACAAGGAAAGTAAACGCACAATAAAACGCGTATACAATATTTTCTAACCGCTTGGTCATCTGGAGTTCTCACTTGGGGTGGGGTACTTTCATTTCTAGCCAATCCCTGCATGTCCTATAAATTTAAGCTAAATAATGACGAGTTGACTCCCCTTGTTAGTTACATCATAATCTTAAATATCTAAGTTATATGATAAATATGATTATCATAAAAGTATTCTGAAATATTATATATACAAATATTAATTAATATTATTGTATAAATATTTAAAAAGGTAGAAAGACACTCTTCTGTTGTATGGACATTGGCACGTTAAAATGTTGTAGTAAATCGTTTTATATCGTGTTTAAAGTAAAAATCTAATGAATATATTAATAAAACTATACAATATTTATTTTGTGCTTATTTTTTGTTGTTGTTGTGGGACAGTGGTCCGCTTAAAATTTATATTTATTTATTATCATTTTCCGCTTGTAAGCAACGCCAGTGGCATCGCGAACACGCTCCCATAATGATACAGGTACTTGGGTCACTGATGCCGGAACACAACACAAGGTTATTATGACGGCATACTTAAGACCAAAGGTGGTCGCCATCCAGACGTGCCTACACTACCACGTAGCTAGGGTGGGTTGTTTTGTCGTCTTTTACGACAGGCCGACCCCGGCCGCAGAGGTTAGTATTCTTTCTCCGCCCCTGCACGGATAAATATTCTAGCGACGAGCTATCGCCGCTCCACATAAAATACATTTAGTCGTAGAATAGTAACGAGTATTAAACTTTACAGGGCAGCCATTTCAAATGTCCACCTATCAAATTCCTCATTTCACCAACTGATTTTTTTCTTTAATGTAGCGTTAATATTTAGGCTATGTCGCACGCTTAATCATAAACTGACCGATTACGATTTAGGTCTAAAGTGAGATAATATAACGGGTAGCATTGTATCGACGCCCTCTATCGGCCAAACTAAGATTTATTTCTATATCTCTTTCCCACACTGAGTTACCGCTATTTATTTATAAGTCAATATACCTATGGGATAAGTCGTAAATGACAAAACGTTTTTTGCGATTTCACAAAAAAACAGGTTTTTTGAGTTAGGTCAGTTTATGATTAAGCGTGCGATGTAGTATCCGAGTAAGGTAAAAAGTGAAATTCTTATTTTTTCAAACCCTACATTCTACGAACATGAGGATATAAGCTATGTGCAGATAAAAAAAATTGACTAGTGCATTGAAAATTATTCATAAGCTATAATAAAACGTGCACTTTTTTCATCTACGTTAAATAACCTAATAAATAACGAAAATTGATTTCCGTACTCAGTAAAGTTTTTTTTATATAATAATTTATTAGAATACAGGCTCTAACTATAATTTATAAAAGGCTTTAAAAATATATATACATATATACGATTTCGCAAAAAATTTACTAAAATTTAAAATAATTTTTGTCTGAATATTCTCCACGTGAACTTCGTGACAGCGTATTTAAATTCATTACAACGAGTACGATGATACGTACTCGTTTTTAATTTTAGGTGCACTTCAACACTATTCCAAGTGATATACAAACTCGTTGCGAATGATTTCAAGTCATCATCATAAATAACCAATCGATGCTCTTGTATTTTATACAAAAGTTTTTTTATGCTATTATTTTTAAGACTTATTAATGTATCGGAGTTTATTTTATTGAAAATCACAATATACGACATTCACAAAAAAATTTACCTTTTTTACAGATACCAGATAACAAAAACATTTAAAAAAATAAAACAAGCCTTACTCACGTAGTCAGGTATAATTGTGTGTTTTAGTTGAACTAACTTTTTGTTATAAAATACTTGAACAACATTGAAGCTTAAAATTAAACATTTATACACACACCGTGACAATCATTTAAATGGTGTCATTTAAGGCACCTTTCTCATATATAAATGCACTTATATTACCTATATATACTATGCATACGTATAAACTATGTAAGTTTGTCACTGATCTCTCCCCTGTACAGATAGAAAGTTTGTTTCAATTTCATGTTTCCAAACAGATTTTTCGATATATATATATATATATATATATATATATATATATATATATATATATATATATATATATATATATATATATATATATGAGATTTTTCGGCGTTATAGCGAGTGGTCGCTAAATTTGAGGAAAACAAAAGTACCATAATAGAAAACATGTTAAACGGGCCAAAGTCTAACAATTTGAACGTTTTAACGAGTTTGTTATTATATCAAGTGACGTTATAAAGAGTTTACACTTTATACGAGTTCGTAAGTACACGAGCATGTTATGAAGTACTAATAGATTGCCGCAATAACTAAAAGTAGATCATGCGACCCAATAAAGGCTCGAGTGAAGACATAGTTTGGTTACCGTTTACTAGCCGGTTGTATGGTAGCAGGGGAAATTTAAATTAATAATAAGACAAAGCTCTGACGCGGTATTAATATGGGCACAATTTTCTTCGGTATAAAAATAGGTGTATTTGCAGATCGTACTTTCGCGCGTCATATATATATATATATATATATATATATATATATATATATATATATATATATATATATATATATATATATATATATATATATATATATATATATATATATATATATATATATATATATATGATGTCACAATACGTATGCAAAGTATGGCGATGAAATTCTATTGTTCTTCGATAACGAAAAAGGAATGAAGACGGGACGTAATAGCCTGAGATTTGTATCATGACCAACATGATGTTCACCTCAAAAAAATAGAGAAATCTTTTTTTATTGTTGGAATTCAGTACAATATAAAATTCAATTTTGGAATACAACCGATATTAAAAATGGATCCATATACGAGTATATGAACTAAATTCCACTCATTAGTTACGAGAATTCTAAAATTGAAGGGTTGTAATTCTAAAGGGTCTAAGTGCCAAAAAAATAATAAAATAGATATTATTACAAAAATACGATCTATGTACCAAGCCTAATAACATTCAAATGGATCCAAATGCCTATCTGTTTTAATTTTTCACTCATACACAGATGAAGTTGTGGCGCGGTCTAAGTACCAACACCCTTTCGCAAAACCTTTTTTTCTTATATCTCTAAAACTTAAAATTGGCACTTAGACCCTTTAGAATTACTTGAAATATAACATAGTTACTCACCTTGTTTTCCAATCACAGCACTAGAGCGCATTATGCGACATAATGCTCAACGTTGAATGTTTCATCTACTTACAGCAACGCTTCGCACAATCGAGCACACGCACGAGTGCGTGCAATCGAATACAAACTCAGTGACAGAGTTAACAAGTGTTTTTTTCTTTAAGTTGGCATTGATCGAAATTTTATTTATATATTAACGTTAGTAATATTGTTTATTATTGAATTTTTTTTTCAATCTTTCGTTTCGTCGTAGTTTTTTTGGAAATATGTAATCAAAGTGGATGGTGCACTCTGCTGGTACATTTGAAAACTAATTCACGTTCCAATTAGCCATAAGCATAATTCGGTATTTTGCGCCATTGAGTCGCATCATGCTCTGTAATTGGAAAACAATGTCATTTTGCGATGTTTACGCTCGCTGAGAATGTATTTCGTATCCGAAATATAATTTTTATAATTTAAATGGCACTAAAAATACGATAAGAAAAATAAATTTTAACAGACATAATTATATTATTAAAACAACTTTTTACGAATTTTCATGCTTAAGCAAAACGTAGTTTTTTCTATTATACAATATTTATTGTGAAACTGTGTAGATTTTGGCTTTGTATATTTTTACAATGCAAAAAATAGAATGTTGAGGGTAGTTCAAAATAATTTCAATATTTCTTATATAAAATTAATATTGCCAGTCGGTGAAACCGGTTGCTGACAAATAGCTGAAACTTCAACAACGATCATAATAAATCTTATGTACATCCTACGTGCAACTAGTTTCAGGCGTCGAATCGATTGCCGGGTTACGGGTTCAATTCCCTGGCTGTTTAGGTATATTAAGTATTTAATTTACTTTACTTTCATTAACTTTATCCGTGTAGGGGCAGAGAAAGAATACTAACCTCTGCGGCCGGGGTCGGCCTGCCGTAAACGGCGACAAAACAACCCTAGCTACGTGGTAGAGCCCCAAGACCGTCTGGATGGTGACCACCTTAGGTCTTAAGTATGCCGTCATAATAACCTTGTGTTGTGTTCCAGCATTAGTGACCCAAGTTCCTGTACTCTTATGGGACAGCAGCATGTTCGCGATGCCACTGGCGTTGCAAACATCCATCGACGTCTGCTGTCTTAAAGCAATAAAAAAAAATAAAGGAAAAGTATATATGTAGTATATCGGTTATTTAGTACCCATAACACAAATATTGTGCTGCCTTGAAATTAGATATTTTATATCCTTCTAGTACTGCATCGCGTTAGCAATCTGGTGTTGCCAACGTCCATAGGGGACGGTGACCACCTGCTATCGGGTGGGCCGTTTGCCTGTCTGCTGAGCTTCAGCTATAAAAAAATCTGATTATTGTCATGTGCAGTGTTTTGTACAATTAATATAACTATTTGGTGACAATACCGCCGATTTTTTAAAATACTGAATGAATTTATCATAGCATACTTATTACTTTGAAAAAAGCATGTTTATATTTCGTATAAAGTTGTATTAATAATGAAAAACGATCTGAAACTTAATAAATAAATTTGATTTATACTCATTTTTCATTTAAGAAGCTAATAGACACCCCTACAACCAGGTGGGGTTGGACAGCGGGGTGAGGCCGCACCCGGCGAACAGCTGCCTCGTCCATTATAAGGGCGGGGGCTCGCGGATTCCTTCACTGTGCCTCGTCCTACCCGCTAGCTCCAGTATGGCCTTCGCCTCGGGGTTCGTGTCCAGGACGCTTACGTCCCGTTCGTCCTGTTCAAAACAGACTATTAAGAAATCTGATACCAAGCCAAGTGATATTGGAGAGGTGATAGGTTCACATAGTTTAGGCAGTTTATTTCGCCTAATGGGCTAATCAAGTTCAAAGGGTGATGTGCGTGCCAACGGTCTCACTACCAGAGATTCCGAAGACCGTGCGAAGTGGAGAAGAAAAAGTCGGAAAGCGGACCCCGGGCGCCGAAGCGAGAGTTTGGGCTGCAACCGGGATTCAACGCTAAGACGATGATGAGGCTAGTCAAGTTCAAAAACGTGTTAATTCTTGATAAAGCTCGAAAAAATATGTGCGATAGCTTATTCGATTTGGAATGACATCTAGAACATCAAAAACAATTACATTTAATTTTTTAATAGTTAAAGAACTATTAACAGTTAACGATTTTTGAAAAAGGCTCTTAAAGAGGAGTCTCGTATTATATCTTTCATGTTCGTATTATAGCATGCAAATTATAAGAAAGCCACCTTCGCTGGTATGGCCTCATTTTGCGACAACCGGTTTCTTGAATCTAAATCCTAGCCGTGATATCTCCGCTAGGCTCCAACAGGAGGTGGAGACCCAAGAAGTGTCAGGTTGACACCGTAAAAGATGATATGTGTGCCAATGGACTCACCGAGGATTTCAAAGACAATGCGAAGTAGAGAAGAAAAAGTCGGATAGCGGATCCCGGATAGCGCAAGTTCTGGTTGCAACCGGGAGTAAACGCTAACGCTGAGTTACCAGATCTTTACCCAATATTCTCCAAACCAAAAGCCCTGTTTGTGGACGCTGGACACCAAAACGGAAGGTAGTGTTGCAACCGGAATTTAACGGTAAAATGATGATGATTTTACCATTGAGCCCCTCGTTCTCTGGGACTACCATTGGTCGGTGATATCCTTTACCCAATCGTCAAGCTCCACAAAAAGTGTCACAACACTCACCGACTCCTTATCGATTACTGGTTTATCACCGACCCCCCACACTTCAAGGCTCCTGATCCTGAAGGTGGGCTCCTTACTGAGCCTCTTGTACCCACGGTAGGTGGAGCACGACTCCGCAGACGAGCCCTCCCCGAACGGATCGGCGTTCACCCATATACCACCGAAGTTGTACTGACCGCCCATTAGCTGAAGACAGAACATTCACTTACCATAGTTTATTCAGGTACCTGGATAGGACATGACATATTGACATTTGGTCATATAACAAGGAAAATTATATAAATGAAAGTGGATGGATACAGGAGGAGTGGTAGACCAACCAAAGATGGATGGATAGCGTCAAAGAGCATTTGCTAAAAAGGGTTTGAATGCTGAAATAACAGCTAACAGAGGAGAATGTAAGGAGAGAACATGTTGTGCTGACCCCACATAATCCTTACTAACGCGAAAGTTTGTATGTATAGATGTTTGTTACTATTTCACGCAAAAACTACTGAATGGATATTAATGAAACTTTACAATAATATAGCTTATATATACATCAGAATAACACATCCTACTAATATTATAAACGCGAAAGTTTGTATGAACGTTGGTTTGTTACTGTTTCACGCAAAAACTATTGAATGGATTTTAATGAAATTTTACAATAATATAGCTTATACATCAGAATAACACATAGGTTACAATTTGTAAAGATATTATGTGAATTGTCCCAAAATATAACAATGAGTATCAAGTAAGTAGGAAAAATTCTGCCATCTGCGAGCTATTCTGGCATGCGCTGTAAAAACCGTTAGAGCTACACGTCCATAATGTATATTGGAAATATTTATCTTAAACAGTCCTACAAGAAAGCCCCGGACAGCATATATCCATCTTTTATGTGTAAGCCATTATCGCTAAAATAGTGAACCATAAATACAATAAAAATTGATAATTTATTTTTTATGCATATTTAATTGGAACAAATTGATCCTTAAATCAAAATAAATATTTAATATTATAAATGTGGGTATAACTCTGTCTATCTGTATGTCTGTTGTATTTTCACATCTAAACTGCTAAACCAATTTTGATGAATTTCGGTATAGAGATAGAGTGAACCTTGAAGGACATAGGATACTTTAATTATTGTTTTTTTTATTTATTTATATGGCAGAACAATGTATTCCCGGTCAGCTAGTATTGGATAAGAGCAGGAAGAAGATTTAGCTACCTAGTAGCTCAGGTAATTCGGAGACCAATCTAAAGGGGCCAGGTTCAAATCCCACGTTGGCCTGTACCGCTTGGGCTGTTTTTATTTTTTGTAAAGGAAAAACAAGCGTAAGGAAACCTCCATACCGCACCGGTATGTGTAACTCATCAATCCACCTAGGCCACCAAAACCTTGTAAAATCTCTGATTTTGCTATATTTTATCCATGAAGGGGCGGAGAAAGAATACTAACCTCTGCGGCCGGGGTCGGCCTGTCGTAAAAGACGACAAAACAACCCATCCTAGCTACGTGGAGGGCTTCAAGCCCGTCTGGATGGCGACCACCTTTGTTCTTAAGTATGCCGCCATAATGACCTTGTGTTGTGTTCCGGCATTAGTGACCCAAGTTCCTGTACCCTTATTGGACAGTAGCGTGTTCGCGATGCCACTAACGTTGCAAACACCCATAGGCGACGGTAACAGCTAAGCGGGCCATCAGCCTGTCTGCTGTCCTACAGCAATAAAAAAAAACGCGAGACAGAAATCGAACCCATGACCTCCGCAAGCGTACCGAAGTGCGTTAGCCGCTACGCTACTGAGGACGTCGATACTGTGTAAATAGGGGGATAAGTGTATTTTTTTAAACTTACCA
Organism: Malacosoma neustria; assembly: GCA_963693495.1. NCBI lineage: Eukaryota > Metazoa > Arthropoda > Insecta > Lepidoptera > Lasiocampidae > Malacosoma > Malacosoma neustria. Next base: position 9,856,360 of record OY856394.1, read on the forward strand.
GTCCATTTGGCAGGGTCTTCGTATGATGATTCATGTATTGGTAGTGATTGTTGTAAGTGGTCGCGGGGTACACTCGCATTTTGGGCGCGACGGTGAAAAGGAACGAGTCCTCGGTCCCGATGAAATTGGGTCCAAGCGACCACGACTCGGGGGCGTAACCGCCGAATATGTATCCAGAGTTGTCCTCAATTATGAGTATGGACGCACCCTGATCTTGGATGCGACCTGGAATTATTATTTCAAGTACTAAGTATCTAAAGCGCGACAGGTTCTAATACGAGTTCTATAACGACCGTATAGGAATCTCCCTAATATATATAAATATATTGAGAGACACAATCGTACATTTACATGAAAAATCACTTCACGAATTGTTAGTCTACGCTAATATCGCATGCTTAATCATAAACTGACCTAACTCAAAAAACCTGTTTTTTGGGAAATCGCAAAAAACGTTTTGTCATTTACTACTTATCCCATATATTGACTTATAACTAAATAGCGGTAACTCAGTGTGGGAAAGAGATATCGAAATAAATCTTAGTTTGGCCGATAGACGGCGTCGATACAATGCTGCCCGTTATATTATCTCACTTTAGACCTAAATCGTAATCGGTCAGTTTATGATTAAGCATGCGATATTATTAAGAGGACAGATTTGTATTTTAGTATGTTTGTAACCAATAAACCAAAAAGAAACTACTGAACTAATTTAAGAAATTCTTTCACCATTAGAATACTACATTATGCCTGAGTAACATAGGCTATATTTATTAGTAGAAAAAAATAGGGATCTACACTAAAACTTCAATTAAAAAAACCTTTAATGCATAAAGATACATTTACTCTACATACAAGTATATCCCAATTTCTTTTTTTAAATAAATGTCCACTCGTGCGAACCCATGATGGACCGTCTTCTTTTAATCCTCTCGTCTTACGTCACCATTCGTATCTCTCACATCTTCATACCTCTCGCTCACACATTCAGCAACGTTCCGTTCTTTCTAATCTACCACCACATAGATTTTTATTAAGTTCCTACCTGCCATAGTAGAGAAAGATTCGCCGTGTATGTGAGAGGAGAAGAGAAACCTCCACTTGTGCTGATGCTTCTGCGGTATGTGGCTGTTCAGCCACACTATGTGCGACAGGTCGATGAAGGCCGGATAGTCGGGCATCGCTTCCAGGCCTTAAGTTGATACGACTTAATTAAAATATGAAGCAACCAAAGACGGCTGTTTGCAATGACAAGTCCCTGTTAGGGCAACTGTGTATGTAATGAATGTAGATGACAAATTGATGTAGGCTGATTTAAAAATTATACTTCCCACTATAATAACTTCTGTCGCTTTCCTGTAAAATCTTTACTTCGATCCTCCATATTAAAAGGTTCCTTTGAAATAAAGAAACCTCAGCTGTCTAAACTGTTGAAATAATATCACATTTTGTTTTCCCGCCATTTTATTTATTGCTGTAGGATAGCAGACAGGCTGATGGTCCACTTAGAATTTAGCAGTTACCGTCGCCTATAGGTGTTTACAACGCTAGTGCCATCGCGAACACGCTGCTGTCCCATAAGGGTACAGGAACTTGGGTCACTAATGCCGGAACACAAAGTTATTATGGCGGCATACTTAGACCAAAGGTGATCGCCATCCAGACGGGCTTGGGGCTCTACCACGTAGCTAGAGGGTGGGTTGTTTTGTCATCTTTTACGACAGGCTGACCCCGGCCGCAGAGGTCAGTATTCTTTCTCCGCCCCTGCACAGATAAATCATATCAAGTTCCTTCACTTACCATCAGGTACAGGTAGCAATGAAGGCACAACGGTGGGCAACGGGGTGGGGCTCTCATCGCCCTGTTTCTTGTTGATTCCGTACAAATTCACGAACACCATTTCAGCGAGCTGTTTTAGGAGGGTATTGGTTTGTAACCTGGAATGATTTATATATCTGGTCCAATGCAAAAACACCACAACCGTAACCAATTAAACCCACCACTGAATAATATATACTTCAAAAAAATCGAAACACTACTGCAAGTATTATTCAGGCGGCATTTAAATGAAAAAGAGGATTGACATCATTAAAAAACATACACCAACATATAGCTGGCAATTTAGTCTATACAATGGTGTACCAGAATTCCAAATTTGAATTTAAATTTTCGAATTTTCATACAATAAATTAATGTAGAGATTGTTTTCAATGTCTATTCCGTCGGAATTTCTGTACTTTTTTTTTTAATTTATTTATCAAATTCACAGTTATTACATTGGATTAATAAAATAATAGCACAAAAAACCACTAAGGTTTGTACAATGCCATCGAAACTTAAGTCTACGCACGTTCAAATGACTGAGTAAATTTAGATTACAATTTCTCTAAAAAGTATTTTTTAAGTGAGGCTTTAATATTTTTTTGGGTTATATTATCTCTTATATTTGTTGGTAAATCGTTTAATAATCTTGGAACTAAGTAGTTGTGCGCTTGCCGTACATATTCTTCGCGCCGCTGGTAGCAAACCGGTTTTGAGCAGTTAATTACTTAATCACATTTTTTGCATAAATTATCGTTTTTTTTAAACTGAGCTCTGAGCCGAGCGTGATTGTTAACTAAGCTCTGTAACATCCTACCAGAGATTTTTTCCTAAAAAAGATGGATACCTCGCCCACAGAAACTGCCCAAGTCGTGGCGTTGCTGGATACAGGGCATAGTCAGCATATTGTGGCTGCTCTCTGCTGTCAATATCAGCGTTATCGGGAGACTGGTATGTTTACTAGCCGTTCAGGATCTGGTAGAATAGACGCAGACCGGTATATTGAAATAATAAAAATTTAAATAAAATTTACTGAAATGCAACGTCTTTATTGAAATGCCCGTCTGCATGGCGACCACCTTGTGTTGTATTTCGGCATTAGTAACCCAGGTTTCTTTACCCCTATGGGATAGTGGCGTGTTCTTGGTGCCCCTAGTGTCGTAAACATCCATAGGCGACGGTAACTGCTTACTATTTAGTGGGCCGCCGGCCTGTCTGCTGTTCTTCTGCTGACTTCAGTATTATTATGAGTTGTATCAGTGTACACCACATGCTTAGTCTTCATATCATCTTGTTTTATGCAGTAGTACTTATCTCCGGTATTCCCTTTTAAATGATAGACCACTTTTCTGACCTTCTCTATCTTCCTTTTTCCGAGGCTCCCATCTCTTTGGCAATGATCTTAACTTATCTTGTTTCGGGGCCAAGAAATATCTCGGACACTTCGACCCAATGGCATCTTTTGTGTTCCCTTAGATAGCAATCACTCCTCTCCAATCTCATTGAAGATTTGCTTCATGAGCCTAACAATGAGATATGGAGATAGGAGCCTGTATTCTTCCGGTGTCAGATATCCTACCCCCAAAAGATTCATTCGCCTCCTGGCCAATGCATCGCATGTACACAGTAGGTATTCCATGCGTTCTGTATGTTCCCCACACAACCTACACATGGGTGTCGCGGATAGACCCATCTTCATGAGCATGTTATTGGTTCCAAAGTGCCCAGTAAAGGCTCCAAGCAAGTAGCGTATTTGCCCCCTGCTCATGTTCCAGATGGATCCTCGTGCTTTGTACGTGGATCCCAAAAAATTTTTGGAGTGTTCCAGACCGATTCTAGTCAGCCAGTGTTGTTGTTGACTGCTGTCTGCAAAATCCCTGAATGTGGCTTTCACGAGGCTAGTCGGAACGCCTACACATGGTTCTGGACCCATAAAATCATTAGTTGAGCCCTCTCTTGCCAGTTCATCTGCCATTTCATTGCCATGAATTCCTTCGTGGAATGATACTGGTGTTTACAATTAGAAGACCACCGTCCACCTGTCTTAAAGTCTACCATCATGATAAATATAACAATTATAAAAATCGAATCCTACCATCTCTTTAACTGCTGCGCGTTACAATGGTGCTGCGGTGAATCCATGTCTCCCCCCGCACTGGCAGCGACGGCCTCACCCAAAGCTTGGACATGAGACGCGCGACCCTGAAACCCTTTACTCATCCACGCTTGGGCGCGACGCGAAGATGATGATTTCAAGATCTTGATGTACGTTGAGGCTATACTTTCACAATACTAGAACGAATAGAATAGAAAAAGAAGTTAAATATTATCAACAAAATTTATAAATATCACAATTTTTTTGTTATTGGTGTGGGATAGGAGACAGGCTGACGAACACGCTGCGGTCACTAATACCGGAACACAACACAAGGTTATTATGGCGGCATACTTAAAACCAAAGGTAATCGCCATCCAGACGGGCTTGGGGCCCTACCACGTAGCTAGGGTGGGTTGTTTTGTCGTCTTTTACGACAGACCGACCTTGGCCACAGATATCACCCTCTTTCATTCCAATCTGAGGTCCGGTGTTGAGTGTTGTCATAAGCCAAACACTACTGCGTCAGTTCCTTTATATAGAAGAGAATTGATGTGTCCTTAGGGGGAGTTACTAATTGCTAAGTGGTAGAGTTCCAAGCCTGAATAGATGGCAACCACCCCTGATCCCCAAATACGCTGCCATAGTAACCTTGTGTTGTTTTCCGGCATAAGTTGCTAGGCTCCAATTCCTCTACGTGGACGGCATCATGTTAGCGATGGCCCTGGCGCAGTGGAGATGGTGGCACAAAACGTCCTGTACTTCTATTCTCTGCTAGCAGTGATCTCAACACACCATTTCTCATCATATTATCAAAAGTAGCCGAAACTAAATACTTAAAATCCGTAAAAAGCACTATCTATTTTGAGATATACATTTAGAAGTTATCGGAGAATAGACAGAGACCACACCTCTCTTAACAACTGATATGGCAGTTCCACCTCCTCACTGTACTCCATTCCAAGACTGTTGTAGGTGACTTGCATCCTTTCGTCTTCCGTACCTGGAACCAAAAATGCGATAGTACCAGTAAGTTATATTTTACTACCTATTATTAAGTGGACCGTGAGCCCACCGCAGCAATAAAAAAAAAAACAAAATTGAGAATTAACCGCCAATGCGCCCAGATTTTTGTTTATAATTAGAGTTCGTCTATGGACGATTGCAACACCAGAGGCATGTCAACGCGCCGCTGGCCTCTATGTAATCATCAGATTATCGAATCTGCTGAATTCAATGAGGAAAATAGCCACCAAGAACTATTTACCTATTATATGGTATATCTGAGGGTGGGAGCTCCACGGGGGCGGTCTAAACGAAGATGGTTACTGATCAATTCAAAACGCTGTTACAGCAGATAAGGACCCTGTACGATTCGGCAGCAGACAGAAGATGATCGATTATGCTGTCTTTTGGTGCAGAAGAATGAGTAAATATTGTAATACTTACGGCGCTGGATCGCGACGGGCTTATTTTAAACTCGCAGCTGAAAATGCACGTACCTCTACTTCACGGAAAGCCCATGCGGGTAACCCACTAAAGCCCCCCAAAGTTCCTACTCAGTTCCTCTAAGTTGGGGGTCATCGGAAGTGACATTAGTCGGCTTATGCCACCCCAAAAGACACTGCCCCGCAGTGGGTGCAAGCGTCAGCAATTTGGCAAAGATCTCCGGTCGTCAGTTCATAATTTCCCTTACGATAATTTTGAGTACGACGCGTAGATACTCCACTGGCCTAATTGGTAAGCGCGATTGGAACGGATCTCCAATAGATGTGGGTGGGTGGGATTCCACGTGTGGTATTAAATTTTTCCGTACGTAAATGAGTTTTTTTGTGATGACGACAGGAGAACATGTTGTGCCGACCCCACATAGTTTGAAATTAGAGCAGGAACAAGAAGAAGAAGAAGTGAGTTTTTTTTGTAATTAATTTATCCAATCAAAAAACAAAAACTATCGTTCAAACTATCGATAGTATCAGAGTATAAATAAGCTACATTATTGCAGTTTCATTAAAATCCATTCAATACCTAATTTTTGCGTGAAAGAGTAACAAACATCCATACATACATACTTTCGCGTTTATAATATTAGAAAGGATATAACTTTTTAATCTAAAACAATATAACTTTTTTTCTTTGTTTTTATTTTATATATATATATTTTTGTATATATTAATATTTTTTACCAATAAAATATTTTCTTTCTTTCTTTCAATGTATCGATCCAGTCAAAGCCGAGAATGAATAGTTCGATAGCCAAAACAAATAGAACTATTTATTAACGACAAGATAATGAATGCGGGCGATATATTTTATCGATTCGAGGATTTATCGAATCGGCGAACGTTTTAATAATGTTATTTACGGGTTGATGTAAATATATATTTTATGCGGGTATATAAATTTTTAGCTACGTGGTAGGGCCTCAAGCCCATCTTGTGTTCCGGCATTAGTGACCCAAGTTCGTGTACCCTTATATATAGGACAGCAGCGTGTTCGCGAAGCCACTGGCGTTGCAAACACCTATAGGCGACGGTAACTACTAAATCCTAAGCGGGGCGTCAGTCTGTTTGCTGTCCTACAGCAGCAATAAAAAAAATGTTGTAAATATTTAAGTCTGTATTAAGATCCCGTGGCACAAGGACTGATTCGCGTAGCACGGCTGCGAAGATCAGCTAGTCTGGGTGTTTATATAATTGTCCTTAAGGACGGTGAAAGAGATTACCGGTATTTGTAACGTGTCAATCCGCCTTGGAGAAGTGGGGGTGATTTACTGTCTGCCGTACTAAGGTCGCACCCAACAGCGAGATGTTAAGGGCTGTCATTATATTCTACTATTACTTTTTTATAGCTGGAGATCAGCAGATAGGCAAACGGCCCACCTGATAATAGATGGTCATCGTTGCCTATGGACATTTGCAACACCGGCCTCGAACTTGAAAAACTTTTATAAAACCATTTTTGCAAAACTCCATATCGTACTGCGATGAGAAAACCTCAGCCGGAAGGTCATTCCAAATCTGAAGAGCGCGCAACATAATTAAAAAAAATTAAGGTTACAATAAAAAACATACCTCTTACATTATAGACGTATAGCTCAGCAAACCTATTGAAGTCAACCGTCGGGGACTTCTGCTGACCGGAGCCGAACAGGAAATTCGACAGGTACTGCGCAAGCCTCGGATCGATCTGTGGTCCCCAGAATTTCTGGAAAAACAGAATTAATTTGACCCACATACTTTTCTATATTTTTGGTATCAATAAGAACCCTGTATGCCGCAACGGCTTACGCATGTAGGAACGTCTTTGCTCACGGTTTCGATTCCCGTCCCTAATGTGGATGTGCTTGTAATATACAGGGTGTTTGGTACATCGTTTGCCGAATTGAAATGGCTGATAGAAGAGGTCATTACCTATCTATTAGCACCCTGCAAATTAGTTTAACGTCACCATCATTTTAGTATCGATCATGAACCTTTTTTTTCACAAAATTTAGCATAAACACATAGATATTTTATAGAAGATAAACTAAAACACCCAATAGTCAACTTGAATATCAAAACAAAATTACTAGGAATTATCTAAGATTTTTAAAAATATCTATGTGTTTATGCTAAATTATGTTTAAAAAAGATTCATAGTCGATATTAAAATTATGGTGACGTTAAACTAATTTATATATATATATATATATATATATATATATATATATATATATATATATATATATATATATATATATATATATATATATATATATATATATATATATACCTAGTCAGGTCATAAATTCTGTCACATGTTTAATGTAAAATAATTGTAACAAGTTTATTAATTATGTAACCATTCATATACCAAAATGAACTTAACAAAACATAGATTCTTATGACATTAAAGTTTATTCAAAATGACCTCCGTGATTTTGAATACAAGCCTTCAATCTGCGCGGCCAGTTGTCTATCGCAGCACGAACGAGGTCCATGTCAATATCGGCGGCTGCCTTAATCAAGGATGTCTTGAGTGACTCCAAATTGGGATGAGGCTTTGAGCACGCCTTTTCCTCCAAGTGTTGCCATATCTTGTAATCTAACGGATTCAAATCTGGACTGGAGGAGGGCCAGTCTTCGTGCCGGATGAAGTCGATTTCACGCGCCGCCAGCCAGTCTTGTGTGCTCTTCGCTCTATGAGCTGGCGCCGAATCTTGTTGGAATACCCAGTGCCTGTTATTGAACATGGTATGAGAAAGAGGTTCCACAAGGTTCGTCAGGACTGTATTTTGATACACAACAGCATTCGTTTTTACACCTTTCTCACAAAAATGTACCTCTGTTAAGCCCCAATAAGAAACTCCCAACCATACCATGAGCGAGGATGGAAAATGACCTCGTTGGACACGCGGAATACGGTTGCTCGCTTCTTCACTACTGTGTGCGTACACCTTATCATTTTGTTTGTTGTAGCTCTCTTCTACGGTAAACATTTTTTCATCCGAAAAAAGAATTTCCCGATATTTTTTTTCCGCGTACCGCTTCAACAAAGCGCGGCATCTCTTCAGTCTCAGGTCCATTAGACGAGCATTCAAACGATGTCCTGTTTTTCTTCGATATGCCCGAAGCCCTAAGTCTTCATTTAACACCCTTTTCACCGTGGTTCTGCTTAACCCCATCTGAAGGGCCAACAGTTTCTGCTTACGTTTGGGATTTCTTTGAATTCGTGCCTTCACAGCTTTTATCACTGCTGGAGTCCTAACAGACCGAGGGCGACCACTTCTTGACCTGTCATCTACACTAGAGTCTTCATTGTATCGTTTGATGGTACGATAAACGAATCTTTTGGTAATATTCAAATTTTTCAGTATGTTAAAAATTTGAATTGGCGCGTAACCGCAACGATACAACGCAATAACTGCAACACGGTCTTCTTTAAGCGTCCACTCCATATTTAAAAATGAGTAAAATTCTAAAAGTTATACATTTTTATTTTCATGAACAATTCGAGATTCGAATTCAATAAACTTTTTTGTGGCCAGCATTCTAAAAGAAAAGTTTTTACTGTGTGACAATACTTATGACCTGACTAGGTATATATATATATATATATATATATATATATATATATATATATATATATATATATATATATATATATACACAAAAAAGTTTATTGAATTCGATAGGTATATATATATATATATATATATATATATATATATATATATATATATATATATATATATATATATATATATATATATATATATATATATATATATATATATATATATATATATATATATATATATATATATATGTGTGTGTGTGTGTCCCTAACCTAAACCGGTGAATTTCGATTGGACCTTGGAGAAGGACATACGGATACTTTTTGTCGCGAAAATGTTTAAGGAGAACAACGTTTGCCGGGTCAGTTAGTAGTTAAAATAAATGTCTAAGCAATATAATAATTATGACCACAAATAAAATCCGTGAAAACTTAAATAAACTTTGTATCTAAAAACTAATAGCAGCTAAATCTAGAATTACAACAAAACTAATCGAATAGCATACAAAATGTATAGGCGAACACGACGTAATGAAATAATGCAGTCTACGCACGAAAGCACAAAACATTTTACAAACAATCCGTGACCAAAACGTAAATTATGAACTAAAAACAGACCTGAGTGAATTGCGCGGAGCTATTCAAACTAAAAGAAACTCTTTGTTGTGTTTAGTTTTGGTTTGTTTAGCACGGTCATGGTATGGAACGGTCTAGTGGGCAGACTCCTTAAATCTAGATCATATTTTACCTTATTCGAGTTAAACTCTTAACCGGGGTGTACCTTTTTAGCCGGGTAAGACTGGACCTTATTAGTGCCGCTTCTGGGGCAGCCGACGCGGGTTTGTGGTCCTGTTACTAGAACCTTTTCTTTATCTGTCCGGGGGTCGAGTAAGAATACCGATAAAAGGTATCTGGATGGCAAACACGCTTGGCATCCAAATATGCCGCCATAATAACCTTGGGTTATGTTCCGGTATAAGTGACCCAGGTGTTTTTTTATTGCTGTAAGACAGCAGACAGGCGGACGGCCCGCTTAGAATTTTGCAGTTACCATCGCCTATGGGTGTTTGCAACGCCAGTGGCATCTCGAACACGCTGCTGTCGCATAAAGGTACAGGTACTTGGGTCACTAATGCCGGAACACAACGCAAGGTTATTATGGCGGCATACTTAAGACCAAAGGTGGTCGCCATTCAGACGGGCTCGTGGCCCTACCACGTAGCTAGGGTGGGTGGTTTTGTCGGCTTTTACGACAGGCCGACCCCGGCCGCAGAAGTTAGTATTCTTTCTCCGCCCTTCTCCCTTATGAGAGAGCAGCGTGTTCGCGATGCCACTGGCGTTGCAAACACCCATAGGCGATGGTAACTGCTAAATTCTAAGCGGGCCGTCAGCCTGTTTGCTGTCCTACAGCATTAAAAAAATGGACGAAACAATAACTAGACATACCCAACATACAACACTCATTATATTTTCATGATTAAAAATAACACAAATAAAGATCTGACATTTCTATAAACTTCAGACTGAAATAAAAATGTAATTAAAACGCTATTGACCTATTTATAAAAGAAAATATCGAACAAAATTAATTTTCGAGTAATAAAGTCTTGTAGGCGAACACAATTTTCGTGTTAATATACTCTTTTATTAATGCTATAAGAAACTCGTTAAAATAATACTTGAACAATAATGCAACACGTATAAGAGCGATGGTTGCAAAAAGAAATTGACATTTTGATATTATGTATAACGTTTATTGATTTACATGCTGCGGAAATGCGAATGCTGAGATGGATGTATGGAGGAAGTGTGAAAGAAGCGCCAATTATTGAAAATACTTAAAAGTAACCGACTAGGGTGATTTGGCCATGTAATGCCACATAACAAGGAAAATGATAGAAATGAGAATAGATAGATAGAGGAGGAGAGGTATACCAAAAAATATGGATGTATTGCGTGAAAGATGATATGGCGAAAAGGGGTGGGAGTTTAATGACGGCTAATAGAGGAGAGTGGAAGGAGAGAACATGTTGTGCCAACCCCATATAATGTGGGGTAAGGGCAGGAAGAAAAGAGTATAGAGTGAACTGTTCGTGGATATCGTATTCTCCGTGCGCCCGGGCATAAAACAAAAATACTAACTTCTGCGGCCGGATGCGGCCTGTCATAAAGGCGACAAAACCCTAGCTAGTTGGTAAGCTAAGGTTGGTAAACCTTATGTTGATTAAATGACGGCGGTACCCGGACCCAGAGCAAATGATAAAGAACATTCCAGAAATCCAGATCTAATAAACCCAGAAAATAATTCACAAAAACCGCGAACGAACATAAAACCTTCATGAAAACATGTAAACGGCGCATCCATAAATAGAAACAAGCACGTAAACTGAACAATATATTCAAAATATATTTCGTTTATAATCACCCTTCAATATTTATTACGCTTTGAGTATGGTTTTCCTCAATCAGCTACTTAACTGGCACATTGTTATATGTTAGAGCCATGAAGTGAACGATCGCATAAGCTTGTGGTTACCTGCCGGCTCGAATACGCCTCAGCGACGTGTCATGCGTTGTCAACAGTTATTTCAGAGAAAAGTCATGCTATTAATTTCTTTTTTTATTTTGGTATTGTTATATAATTATGTATTTTAATGTAAATGAATGCACATAGCAACATAGCCTATTTCCTTCGTCGCCGGGCATGCTAGATCCACTCCCACAAGCTGTTTCAAATCATCATCAGCATCTTAGCGTTGAATCCCGGTTGCAGCCCAAACTCTCGCTTCGGCGCCCGGGGTCCGCTTTCCGACTTTTTCTTCTCCACTTCGCACAGTCTTCAGCATCCCTGGTAGTGAGCCCATTGGCACGCATATCCCTTTACGACGTCAAGCCAGCACATTTTGGGTTTACCCCTCCTGCCGGGGCGCGGCGGAGGCGGCATGGCCAGACATTTGTTTCCCACGTAATCATCCGGTTGCCGTAAAACATGGCCATACCAACGGAGCCGAGCTGTTTCAAATGAATACAAATAAACAAGAAAAGTGTGTGTGCAATTCACAAACGGCACAAGTGAAACTTGAGAAAAGTAGGTAATACAAAGACCCACCTAATATAATATACCACCCACACCCACATAATAAATAATACTAAAGCCTGAACAAGTAGGAGACGAAGATAAAACACTATACTCATTCTCTCGCAGGCTTAATAGAAAGAAAGAAAGAACAATTTATTTGTCATAAAAGCAACATCCATTAAAAACATGTATCATACTACTTTACTACTAATACACTGACGGACTCATAAACTGCATCAAAGTAATAGACGACTTTGAAATAAATATTTTAACCAAGTATGCAAACTTTCTATACAGATTTAAATTGAAACCTCTAGATTGGTTCGTGAACTTTAAAACAGCGTAGGGTCATATCCTTAAGTTTAAGTTTGTGTACTGGAAAGGACCATAAGACTTTTTTGAAGAAAAAACAGAAATTTAAGGAAAATTGGTTTAATTAAAAAATTGGTTTTAACAATAGACACAAACTTTATGCAAGGGTTTATTTATGTTTTAATAAGGTGTAGCCCTTATTACGGATTCTAATCGGTTCCGCATAGATTTTATTAGGGTTATATTGTAGCATTGGTGCGGGAGGGTTTGGATCAACGAACGATTGGTAGAAATTTAAATTTAAACCAGTGTACGGTTTCTGCAGTTTATGAGTCCGTCAGTTTATTATAAATGTGAAAGTAAGTTTGTTTGTTACGCTTTCACGCAAAAACTACTTAACCGATCATTATGAAACTTTGTAACCCATATTCTTGGAGGTATTAGAAGTAACATATGATACTTTTCATTAAATATTTTTATTATAGAAAACAGTATACTCATTATCTCGCAGTCTTAATACGAAAGAAGGAAAGAAAAATCTAGTTGTCAAATAAAACAACATCCATTAAAAAAACTATGTTGTAGTGTGTAAGTCGATTTAGTCAGTATAATTAAAGTCGTCGTACAGACAATACGTGTTTCAATTAACGACCTATACCCCCCACACCTCATGGCGACCCTGCCTTGCGCTATCGCCTAGGTATCGGGTTTCGCCCAGGTGCCGGGCGACGCGACGGCGCGACGGATAAATAAGCGAGATCAGCGAATTCCTGTGTGCCTCAGTGCACGAAGTTAAGACTTTTGAATTATAAAAATTAAAAAACATGATATAATGACGCCAACCACTGAACTGACAACGTCGTTTGAAGACAGAAAAATTATATATTATAAAAATTACAATGGGCAACGGAAACAATAAACAAGAAATAAAGGAGGTGATTATTGGAGAGAATACTATTATAGAAACTCATATCCAAAGAAACAACATCCTACTGCTGTCGGCCTTGGGATTAATCATACTTTTCATTTTGGTTGTACTTATTAAAAAAGTACTGGACAGACAGAAGAAATGGATAGATAAGAGAATTAATGCTGAGTTTGTCAGAAGAATGCGTATGCGGCTGTCCAAAAGGATCTACGGCGAAGGAGAAGGAGTTGAGGATGTGTAGTGCTTTTATTATTTTTTTAATTCTTTTTCTGTGAGCTATAAAACTAAGAGTGCTATGTTTGTGTTTTTGTGCGCTACTTATTCCAGAACAAGGTGCCGTTACTGATTTTCTATTGAACTTTAAATTTAGTTAATAATTAGTGAGTATATTTTAACGTCATTAAAAAATCTATGGAAGAAAATGTAGAACAAATTTTATGTGAGTTAACTGACATACAAATATATTTAAGGAAATTGGGCTCTAAAAGAAAACAATATAAAATTATTGTAGACGAAAAAATATTAAAGGCTAAAAAGCTATATTCTTCTTATGAAAATATTATAAGTATTATTCCCGAGCATAAAATTTCTTTAGAATTAGATGAACTTATACTTGAAGTATTAGGAGAAAAAATTGAATTAGCTTACTCAAAAATTCTTACTTATAGTACTGAATCTAGCTTAAAATATAATAATTTTTGCAAAATGGAAAACTTTGAGATAAGAACGGCAACATCATTAATTCCTATAATGGATGGTTCTGAGGAAACAACAGAAAAAATTATTGACACTGTAGAATTGTATAGTGATTGTTTAAAAAATAAAGATCAGATAAAGTTACTAATATCTTTCGTATTAAAAACTAGGCTTACTAAATCTGCTAAGTTAAAATTAAAAGGTGAATATAATGATATAGAAAGTCTCGTAAAAGACATGAAATCTTATTTGCTTACAAAAAAATCTGCAAATTCTATTCTTTCTCAAATAAATAACTTGAGTCAAAATAATATGTCTATCAGTGAATATGGAAATAAATTATCAGAATTATTCGTAGGCCTGACTATCGCACAAGCTGACGGTAACGAAAAAGCATGTGAAATACTAAGACCTATAAATGAAAAACTTGCAATTAAAAGATTTTCTGATGGGTTAAGAAATAGGCGATTAAGTACCATTATTTCAGCACGTAACTATTTGGACCTCAAAGATGCGGTGCGAGCAGCTGAAGACGAAGAGTTGGCTCAACCTTCTTCATCCAGCAATATTTTCAACATGAGAGGTAGGTCAAATAACAGATATAATAACACAGGAGGTCGAAATAATTATTATAAGAATGGTTTTAATTCCCTAAAACCATTTGGATATGCTAATTATGACACAGTTAATAAATATAATAATTTTAAACAACAACATTTCAATAATAATTCCCGTGGTGGATATTACCGTGGAACAAGTAATAACAGGGGAAATAATTATAATTATTCTTCGACAAGATCTTATCGTGGTAGAGGAAATCGTGGTAGAAGTTCACAACATAAGATGTTCCCTGTTCAATTATGTGACAATACGGAAAAACAAAAAGAAAAATTGGAAAATGAAAATCGGTTTTTTCGGGGTTAAATATTTTAATATTATGACTTGTAATGAAAATGTTAGATATGCTCATTTTAATGTAAATAATAACAAATGTTCATGGCTAGTAGATACCGGAGCATCAATTTCAGCAGTTACCAAGAAAGTATTAACGGAACAAATTCCACTATTTAGAGACAACATCGAAATAAATGGTATTGGGGGAAAAACTCAATCTGAAGGTTTTGTTTATCTATCTTTATATGATCAAAATGGAACTTGCTTTAATCATAAATTTTATTTGTTTGATAAATTACCCTGTAAATCAGATGGAATACTTGGGCTAGACTTTTTATCAAATTATGATTCACATATTGACTTAGAAAATAATATATTAAAATTACGTAATGTGCACGAGTGTACCATACCACTTTATACGACACCAACTATTTCTTATAGCTGTCTGACTGTACCTGCTAGAAGTGAATCAATCCATTATATACAATTACAGAATAATAAATTGAACCATGATATTGTTGTTTTACCAAAACAGTTAAATGAAAATTTGTATTTAGCAGCCTTAATAGTTAAACCTGTTAACAATGTTATACCGATTAAAATATTGAATACCGGTGAGGAGTTAGTTACTATACCAACTTTTCAGCCAGAAGTACATTCGTTAAATGAATACCAAATCTGTCAATTTACTGCATGTAAGTCGAATGCAGAACGAGCTAGTACTTTGTTATCAACCTTGAATATAGACCATTTACACCCTACGGAACGGACGACTATAGAAGCTATTTGTTCCAAGTATAGCGATATATTTTATCTCCCAGGAGATAAACTTACTACTACCAATATATACGAACATAACATTTATTTAAAACCAAATACGAATCCTATTTATACGAAACCGTATAGACTACCAAATAGTCAAAAACCAGAAATAGATAAACAAATTAAGCAAATGCTAAAAGACGATATTATAGAAGAAACTCAAAGTGAATGGTCAAGTCCTATTTTACTTGTACCAAAAAAGTCCGACGATGTTAATAAAAAGTGGAGATTAGTTATTGATTACCGTAAATTAAATGAAATTATTCAAGACGATAAATTCCCATTGCCTAATATAACGGATATTTTAGAATCTCTTTCCGGTGCAGTTTATTTTAGTCATTTAGACCTTAGCCAGTCATATTACCAAGTAACCTTGAATCCAGAGTCTAGGAAACTTACGGCATTTACAACTAATACGGGACAGTACCAGATGAAAAGAATGCCAATGGGTCTTAAAACCAGCCCTAGTTCTTTTTCAAGAGCTATGACTATAGCTATGTCAGGATTAAACTATGAGAAATGTTTTATCTACCTTGATGACCTTGTAATTTTTGGACGTAATTTAGAAAGTCACAATAAAAATTTAACTGATGTTTTTGAAAGACTTAGAAAAGTAAATTTAAAATTAAATCCCAATAAATGTAATTTTTTAAAACAAGAATTATTATATTTAGGTCATACAGTATCAGCAAAAGGAATCTTGCCTGATAAAAACAAAATTAAAATAGTTGAGAATTACCCTAAGCCTAAAAATACAGATGAAGTAAAACGCTTTGTTGCATTTTGTAACTACTATAGAAAGTTTATTCAAAATTTTGCTGAGATAACTATCCCATTAAATAACTTGTGTCGTAAAAATGTACCTTTTGTTTGGTCCAACGAGTGTGAAAATTCATTTCAAATTTTAAAAAAAAAGTTGATATCACCACCCGTTTTACAGTACCCAGATTTTTCGAACAAAAATGAGTTCATTTTGCAAACTGACGCTTCAGGTATTGCCGTTGGAGCAGTACTTTGCAATAAAGATATGCGACCGATTGCTTATGCAAGTCGACCTTTAAACAAAGCCGAACGAAATTATCAAACAATTGAAAAAGAATTAGTTGCAATCGTGTGGGGAGTAAAGTATTTTAGGCCATATCTTTTAGGTAAAAAATTTACAATTATGACTGACCATAAACCGTTAATATATTTGTTTGGAATGAAAGATCCGTCAAGTAGATTACTAAAACATAGATTAACATTAGAACAATACGATTTTAATATCACTTATATTAAAGGAAAAGATAATTGCGTAGCTGACGCATTATCTAGGTTACCAACAAACTCGGACGAATTAAAGTGTATGAACTCAATATTATTAACAGTAATGACTAGAGCACAAAAGAAAAAAATAAGCAACGTGGAAGATAATACAGAAACTCATATCAATAGCAATGACACGGACAATCGGACTGATCACCCGAAAGTTGTGGAATTGTTACGGATACCGAGTGACGCTGTAGAGATGGTTTTAATAGAAGGAAAGGAGATAAATAAACTTAAGAAACAAAATAATATAAATGTAGAAACCGAGTGTTTTGCATTTTCTCAAAGTAAGAAAACGTTATACATTAACCTTAATTTCAAAGCGCAATACACGCGAGCCGTTTTTGTGAAGAAATTAAGTCAGTTTTGTAAAAACATAAACGTTGATAAAGTATGTATAATAAAAGGAAATAATAACGCGTTATTTATTAAAGATTTAGTAGACGAAATTAAAAATGACGAAATGTGGACCGGTCCACGCATTTGTATTTTGCGAGGTGTTGAAAGAATTAATGACGACAATGATAAAAGATTTATTATTAATGACTATCATTTACTGCCCACAAGTGGTCATGCTGGTGTGCGCAGAATGATTAATAACATAAAAAGAAAGTATTACTGGCCAGAAATGGAGAAAGATGTTAGAGAATTTGTAAGTAAATGCGATAAATGTCAATTTTCAAAGTATTCAAGAAATACTAAGGAGCCTATGGTAATAACAACCACAGCTTCGTATGCTTTTGAAAAAGTTTTCTTAGATTTAGTTGGTCCACTGGACAAAGATATAGATAATAATAGTTATATACTTACATTACAATGCGAATTAACTAAATTCGTAGAGGCGTATCCACTTCAAAATAAGGAAGCTGTAACCGTAGCTAAAGCATTTGTTAACAATTTTATTTTAAGGTTCGGAATACCGAAACAGATAGCTACAGATAAAGGAACAGAGTTCATGTCATCTACAATGACAGAAGTCTGTACTCTTTTGGGAATTGAAAAATTAAATTCAACTTCATACCACCATGAATCAATAGGATCTCTTGAGAATGCACACAAACATTTAGGTGCATATCTGAGAATACAATGTGACCAATTTTCTGAAACTTGGAGCCACTGGCTTCCATTCTGGTGTTTTACTTTTAATAACACTGTACATTCTTCTACAAAATACGCTCCATATGAGTTAGTTTTTGGGAAACCTTGTGAAATCCCGAGTAGAATAAGTAAAAACATTGAACCTTTGTATAATCCAGATAATTATAGTTTAGAATTAAGGTATCGTTTGCAAGTTGCACACAAAGATGCTAGAAATAATTTGTTACAAAATAAACAAATAAGAAAATGTACTTATGATAAAAATAAAAAACAGGTATTATATAAGAAAAATGATTTAATATTGTTAAAAAATGAACCTGCAACAAAATTAGATAAATTATATATTGGCCCATATACGGTAATTGAAGATTTAGAACCTAATGTAAAAATTATGAAAAACAATAAGATAGAAATTGTGCATAAAAATAGAACTAAGTTGTTTAAAAATAATGTTTAATATGCTTAGCATTAATTGAATTCTAGTATTAAGTCACTATGTACATACTAATATAATACCAATTTTATTATAATAACTGTTAAAAAAAAAAAAAAAAAAAAAAAAAAAAATGTTTAGGTTACATTTTTTTTTTTTCTTGTACCCCGGTGGTGTAGTGTGTAAGTCGATTTAGTCAGTATAATTAAAGTCGTAGTACAGACAATACGTGTTTCAATTAACGACCTATACCCCCCACACCTCAATGTATAAACAATATAATTATTTTGTAGCATGCACTATTAATGCTGCGTTAATGACAACGAAGTCGACAACTCAGCATTATGCTGCGCTGGGATCACCAACACAGCGTTGGTTTTCAGTGTCAACCTCACGTTTGATTACAACAAATATACCTAAAAATGAAACACGTTACATTTAACACCATAGATAACTGAGGCGTGTATAGCAATAATTTTTAAACTCTTAAATTGAACTAAGCCCATGCTGATTTAGTGGCATTTGATTCGAAACTTAAATAAATGGTGAATAGAATGACTAAAATAAATGGTTGAATATTGGAAAATTGGAATATATAGAATACTAGCTGTGCCCGCGACTCCGTCCGCGTGGAATAGTGACTTTAGGCAGCATTTTTTGGATATATGAGGTCAAATTAAAATGGAAATTCAATCTACAAGTCCCGCCTAAGCTGAACCCTATTTCATATGATTGATGATATAAATCTGAGGTCAACTTAAATTGGATTATTAAATTTCCGAAACTTATCATTTTTAACAAAAACTATTTTTTTTTTCAAAAATTAAAGTAGCCTAAGTTACTCCTTGTTACATCAGCTATCTGCCAGTGAAAGTCCCGTCAAAATCGGTCCAGCCGTTTCAGAGATTAGCCGGAATAAACAGACAGACAAAAATTGTAAAAAATGTTTTGGTATATGTACCGTGTATACGTCCGAATGCACTTAGTAAAAAAAGCGGTTATTTTAATATTACAAACAGACCCTCCAATTTTATTTATTTGTATAGATAGAGGCATTTGTGCAATAAAAAGTTGATAGCTATGTAGATAGTTTAGTGTTTTAAAATGATACATCGTCATTTTTCCCAAAACCGTTTTAGCGGGTTTTGCAAATACACGCCTCTAACTATAAGTCATATCTCTTGGTTGCTAAGTGTATATTATTTAGGAATTAAGATTTTAAATTAGAAACAATGAATATTTTATATTTTCATCCGTGCAAGGGCGGAGAAAGAATATTAACCTCTGCGGCCGGGGCCGGCCTGTCGTAAAAGCCGACAAAACAACCCACCCTAGCTACGTGGTAGGGCCACGAGCCCGTCTGGATGGCGACCACCTTTGGTCTTAAGTATGCCACCATAATGCCATATGCCTTGTGTTGTATTACGGCATTAGTGACCCAAGATCCTGTACCCTTATAAGACAGCAGCGTGTTCGCGATGCCACTGGCGTTGCGAACACCCATAGGCGACGGTAACTGCTAAATTTTAGCGGGCCGCCAGCCACTCTGCTGTCCTACAACAATAAAAAAAATTTTATTATGCCATTAATATAATATTATTACATTTATATTATATATTAATAGCATTTCAATAAATTTCCAATAGAAGTCAAAGCATGTATAATATGATATACGAGTACAATACATTACATCTTAAGTAAATAAATATGGACAATAAAATATAAAAAGAAGAAAAGTAACAATGATATATAAACTATTTTTTACAAGAAAAACGAACATTAAAACTTTTTTATGAAACAATAATACATAACATAACATTTTAATCATATTTTTTCGTTTCATCGAATTTTCAAAATACAACGTTGCTAAAGGAGCTTCACTTCAAAAACTGCGGTACTTTTTTGTAATTTATTTTAACTGAACACTGACTTTGGTCCCGGTGCGGCGCGGCGTACCGAAAAAGCCGTTAAATCGAATTCTGTTAGTTCGCCCAAAGCAAAGGAAAATTGATAATCCTAACTAATATTATAAAATGGAAAGTGAGTTTGTTTTTTTGTTTGTTACGCTTTCACAGCTAAACCGCTGAACCAATTTTGATGAATTTCGGTATAGTAGATTGAACCTTGGAGGACATACTTTATTTTAAATTTATATGGCAGAACAACGTTTGCCGGGTCAACTAGTTATAATTGAGACGTACTGACAATGAAAGAAAAAATGAAACCTACACAGCAAGATCATCAGAGTATATAACCTGCCAATCTCCTTGGACAAACTTGACGAAAATCAAATCCGTTCCCACTAGGGGAGACCTCAGAATTCTATAGCAGGATAATTTTTTTGATGAATCGAATGAATAAATGCAACATTTTCCGCGGTAAGGCGTTTACCGCTATAGTGATAATAACGAGTTTTATGCAACCGCTAGTTTCGTGGCTCATTCGATATATAAAAACAAAACATACCATCCGACGTTTTATCATGCAAATGTAAACAGTCAGTTTTAGTTTCCTTTACGTGTTTTCACGTGTAATAACTAATATTTTAAAATATATTTTGTACATTTAATAAACTTTATGAGTAATCACGCCCTGTATATAGTTAGTGAATCATGTGATCTTTCAGGGGTCTTAGAAGGGGAAACGATTGCTTCTCTTACTAGGTGATGTGCTGCAAGGGACTTATTATTTCTTGTTACAGAGCTAGAGCCCGAACTTCGTCGTTTTATAAAAAGTGAGTTTCTCTGAGCATGTCCCCAACACAGGCAAGGACGATCAGCGAGTTTGGATTGTGGTTAATTTCGTCCGTGGAGGGGCGGAGTAAGAACACTAACCCCTACAGTCGGGGTCGGCCTGTCGTAAAAGCCGACAAAACAACCCACCCTAGCTACGTGGTAGGGCCACGAGCCCGTCTGGATGGCGACCACCTTCGGTCTTAAGTATGCCGCCATAATAACCTTGTGTTGTGTTCCGACATCAGTGACCCAAGTTCCTGTACCTTTATGGGACAGCAGCGTGTTCGCGATGCCACTGGCGTTGCAAACATCCATAGACGATAGTAACTGCTAAATTCTAAGCGAGCCGTAGACGGGAAGAAAGGTAGGACTCTGTCGCCTCGGACGGAGAGGGGAGTGAGGCGACGGATGCTCGGGCACCTACCCGCCCAAGTAACCACAACCCAAACTCCACAGTAGCTGATCCTTCTTACCTGTGTTGGTGACATGTACAGATAAACTTTCAGCTTTTATAAAATGACCAAGATTTGGCCATCGCGGACTCTTGGGCTATTATTCCTCACGGGTCCTGGATGGCACACGTCCCCACAATAATTTCTTAAGTTCTCAGAAGACATTGACGAAAAATGTACGGAGAATTATTGCTCAGAATAATATATAAATAAATAAACATACTGGGCCAATTCACAAAGCGCCATCTTATCCCAAAGTAAGTAGCATAGCTTAGCATTTACTAACCCCTATGAATTATGACTTATGTGTATGATTCGAAATAAAAAGATTATTATTATTATTATTATAGCTGTGTTATGGCTAGATAACTAACATACTACATATTATGTATATACATTTATAAATAAATAGTACCTGGATGACCGAGCTTTGCTCGGTATTTTTCGGCTTCGTGAAGTTAGATTGTTTATAAGCGTTTTTTTCCAAGATCGTTTAGGCATTTTTAAGTGAACACGTGCATTAAGTAGACACAAATAATATAAATAAAGAATTGATTTTCTTAGTCTAACCTCAAAGCAAACACTCATTGACTTCGTGTTACTTAATAACGCCATCTGCTGGAATAGCTTTAGTGTTGTTGTGTCGTTAAAGCAATTTAAAAAAAATAGTATTCGCCGATAGATGTCAGGAAGAGTCATTTTTCAGTTTAAATTGGGACTACTCAAACGTCACCTTATTGTTATTTTTCTTCCAATAAAAAAAAAGCGAATAAAATGACATTTTCTAGAAATGATTCCTAGCTAGATCGATTTATCGCCCCCGAAACCCCCCGTATAATAAATTTCATGAAAATTGTTGGAGCCGATTCCGAGATTCCAATTATATATATATATATATATATATATATATATATATATATATATATATATATATATATATATATATATATATATATATATATATATATATATATATATATATATATATATATATATATATATATAACGCGAAACATCGATTCCTGGTCCGTTCTCGTCGGTTTCGTGACCTGCATGTACCGAAGTACCATTACGCCACGGAGGTCGTCAAACACGTCTCCATCACTCCCATAACTATCAGGACAATTGACGTCATTGCCAAGCCTAGTATATTAGTCTAGGGCGGTACTATTTACATTTGCCTGGGTGTGTTTGCCAATACATTGAATAAACTTCATTTGATGGAGGACTTTTACTATTTACTTTATGTGATCTAACTAATTTGTATGCAAATAATGGCGAAGCGTATACCCATGTATATGTTAATTTGCGAATGTTTCAATTAAATGATTTTTGACCAGTATGATCATGGCCAGAAATAATTAAATAATAATTCTTCAAGGCTCTGTGGGGTTAATTACAAGTGAATAATGAATTCATCGTCATGCATAGAGTTATATCCCATTTTTATCCCGAGGAAATATGTGCTTTATCAGGACCGCGTCGCAACTTCGGTGAAAGCCGAGTTGGGTATGTGGGGCTCACCGCTTACTAACATTAATCACTCAGCTAGCTAGCAGGCGACAGCCAACGGTGGCCAGTAAAGATACAAACTAAAAACCCCGGTCGTCAACTTAGCTTTTGTGGATTGCAGGATCGAATTTGGTAATTACTCAGTGATAGCGTTATATCCCTATTTCAATTTAAACTTCCGATTCGATGGCACTCCACTTCGCACGATCTTCAGCATGGTAGTGATCCGTTGGCACGTATATCACCTTTTACGACGTGAAGCTAGCACTCTTTGGGTCTACGCCTCCTGCTTGGGTCCGGCGAAGGTATGACTAGACATTTTATCCCATGAACAACGCATGGGCAATTTTCCGATTACTACCCGAGTCTGAATGTTTGTTTTTATTTACAAAATACAATTATATATATAGTACCTATATCCATACTAATATTATAAATGCGAAAGTAACTCTGTCTGTCTGTCTGTCTGTTCCTCTTTCACGCCTAAACGGCTGAACGGATTTTGATGAAATTTGGTATGGTGATAGATGATAACCTAGAAATGGTCATAGGCTATAAATAATCACGCCATCGTTCTTAGGGGGTAGGCAGTAGGCAGATAACTAAATTGAGTTAGTGATTTTTTGTGCTTATCCGGTATCTATGAGAATCGGCCAACATCTATTTTTCATCCCCCTAAATGTTAGGGGTGACCCACCCCCAAAAAATTTTTTTTAATTTTTTGACATTTTATTATTTATATGGCAGAACAACGTTTGCCGGGTCAGCTAGTATTAGATACATATAAATATCCATAATACAAGCGCACTGCTGTCTACATGGCTACTGGAGCTGGATGGCGCTGTGTAAATTGTTGTATTTATTTATTTATTTTTCTTATCTATTTTCTGATAGCTTTATATATTTTAATTTTATTGCTAAGGAACAGGAGACAGTAAGCAGTTACCGCCGCCTATGGTTTTTTACGACACTAGGGGCACCGCGAAAACGCTATTATCCTATAGGGGTACAGGTACCTGGGCCACTAATACCGGAACACAACACAAGGTTATTATGGCGGCATACCAAGCCCGTCTGGATGGCAACCATCTTTGATTTATAAGTATGCCGCCATAATAAGGGGACATCCATTAATTACGTGAGCTATTTTTCGATCAAATTAGCCCCCCCCCCCCCCACTTTAGGTGAGATTTAATGAGATTTGCCTGGACCCCCCCCCCCTTACGTGAGTTTGGTGCTAAAATATTTTAAACTAAAATTTATTTTACTATTCGGGAAAATAATAAACCGTTCAGGTATACTATAGTTAATTTATTTAAATTAAATAAAATTCAAAGTAAAAAAACAGATAAAACATATTTTTTAATATCTGTAATATTTTATATTTTTTGAAGGTGACGTGAGATTTTCGATTATCCCCCCCCCCTCGGTTTAAATGAGATTTGGTGAAATTTCATTGAAACCCCCCCCCCCCCCTCTCCCATTCTGAGGTCACGTAATTAATGGATGTCCCCTAACCTTGTGTTGTGTTCGGGCATAAGTGACTCACGTTACAATTCCCCTACGCGGGTGGCAGCGTGTTAGCAGGGTCGATGGCGAAGGCACCTGCTTCCTATTAAGTCTGCCTGCGTCACCTTGTTTGCTGTTTTTCAGTTATCATAAAATACTGCGTCCTATACTTATTAAAGGCCACAATCACTCTTTAAATTTTCGGACTGCAAAACTTGATTGAAAAAGTTCGAGAAGGTTTCAAATTTCGGGCCCATTAGCCCTTGTTTGTAGCTGGTATCACGCGAACATTTCAATATCCCTCCGGATATAAATCATTACCTACTAGCATCGGGAAAAAGAGGCGGCGAAATAAATTTATGTTGTAAACGCTCGTAAAAGCAGTTATAAAATTGTTTCTAATGCGCTCGCCGGTGGTATAACATTTATTGCCGACCGGAATGTTTATAACATACAGTTTTAACAAATAACAATTTTATATTTTTTATCATCCATACTAATATTTCTCTCCGTGCTGGGGCGAAGTATACTAACCTCTGCGGCCGGGGTCAGCCTGTCGTAAAAGGCGACAAAACAACAATAGCTACGTGGTAGGGCCTCAAGCCGGTCTGGATGGCGACCACCTTTGGTCTTAAGTATGCCGCTATAATAACTTTGTAATGTGTTCCAGCATTAATGACCCAAGTTCAAGACCCAGACCTAAGGCGACGGTAACTGCTAAATTCTAAACTGCTAAAGTAGGCCGTCGGCTTGGCTGCTGTCCTACACCAACAAAAAACTTATAATAGTCTACTACTCATAAATAACACAAGGGTTCTGCAACTTAGTTTGGGATTACATGACGCTGTGAATTGTCACAGTACCTATATATATTTATTTATATTCCACTTGCCGCCTTTTAACATTCCTTAGAACTGGGGTCCTATTCTGCTTTATTATCTATTCATTCTTTTCCTATTTCAGTGGTCGGGAAGCCGCGGTTCTTGACTCCTCGGCTACGGCTCTTGCGCGAAATGTTATTAAGTCTAGGTACGGATAATACTTTATTTCCGTATTTCCTCCTACTAAAGGAAAGCATATGTTAAAAAGTATAGTTAGAAAAAATCTAAAAAACACGCTTTAATGATAAATTAAACTTAAAAGTGAAATATAATTTTTAATATAGAAATAAAATAATGAACCAAAAATATGTCTTATTGCCAAAAAAGCGTGAAGTACTTTGTGCTATCTATATCTTTCGTACCATTTTTGGACTAATCATATGGATCGAATATTTTTGAGAACTGATTTATCGAGCGCCCAACGAAATATAATTTTATTAAATTATTATACAATACGTCACCATTTTTTTATTCCTGTCGATGCTAATCAGGATAATGTGATAATGTTATCGAATTAATTATTGTATTGTCATCGATCCTTGATAAGACTACAACGTTTAAATGAAATCTGACCGTTTAAAGTGGGTTAAAAGGGAGTTCAAAGGAATCAGTTACAAACAAACCAACAAA
The DNA here is from genome assembly GCA_963693495.1 of Malacosoma neustria. Taxonomy (NCBI): domain Eukaryota; kingdom Metazoa; phylum Arthropoda; class Insecta; order Lepidoptera; family Lasiocampidae; genus Malacosoma; species Malacosoma neustria. The sequence continues at coordinate 9,882,623 of OY856394.1, forward strand.
CGAACAAACATACGGGTGAAAAGTATATTCCAATTGTGTATCATCTATGTTTGGCTCTTCTGGCTGACAAGGTGGCCCACCACTATCCTATTTCAATCGTATTGTGTACCTGAATCCACAATGCTACGAAATGATTATTTGCATCATTGGCACTCAACTTTCTGGTTTCCTAAACTGAGACAAGGAAAGAAGATTCTAGAACTTCTCAGAACAATTGCAGGGGCCCCGTGGTAGATGCATTGTTCTGCCCGCATTCCCCGCCTCGCACCGATCATTCTATTTCGATCAACGTTTACACGTTAAACGTCTGTTTAGTGGGCCGTAAATCATTTCGGGAGAGCGCACCGGTACGCTTATACCCGTCAAAATGTAAACTTACAGCAGCATAAGTTTGGACTAGTTCACAGGCGGTAGCGTTGAAACACCATGACGATGTAGAACCAAACTACTGTTTACAACGCCAGTGGCAACGTGAACACGCTGCTGTCCCATAAGGGTACAGGAACTTGGGTCACTAATGCCGGAACACAACATAAAGTTATTATGTCGGCATACTTAAGGCCAAAGGTAGTCGCTATCCAGACGGGCTTGGGGCCTTACCACGTAGTCAGGGTGGATTGTTTTGTCGCCTTTTATAACAGGCCGACCCTGGCCGCAGAGGCCAGTATTCTTTCTCCGCCTCTGCACAGATATATGTTATAAACCGTGATAAATACACACCCTCTCACGTATCTCTTTCTACTGCAATAAAACAGCAGACAGACTGACGGCCCGCTTAATTAACAGTTACAATCACCTATGGACGGTTGTAACGCCAGAGGCTCCGCTAATACGCTGCCATTCGCGTAGAGGAACTGGAACCTGGGTCGCTTATGTCGCAACGGAGCACAAACTTATTATGGCGGCATATTTACAGACCAGGGGTGGGCTTTAGACCCTAGCTAAGATTATTCTGTTGCCTTTTATGACAAGCCGCGCTCTACACAAGGATCTGTATTGTTACTCCGTCCCTGTACGGAATTAATTTTAATTTGTTATATGTAGCTGTATTTACCACGAATATTTCCTAGTATCGAGTTAATCGTATCTAAGAAAATGCATATCCACCCCTATTCTATGATGACGCTGCCATCCCTCGATTCGTTCATTCAAAATATACACTGCGCACGCGTCGCGTCGATTTACTCAATTTCCTTTATTTCTTTAAATTCCTATATTTCAAGAAACTAATTGAACGAAGCTCAATTGAAATTAGTTCGTGCCAGTGCCTCCTACAGCCATAATAGAAGAGCCCCAGCAGCACGAAGACCGAGGTAAGTGGTTGTGCAGTTGTGTTATTGAAGTTCCATTCCCGATACCGAACAGTAGCCTATATTAAAATAAATATTTATTTTATTTATATATCGGGCTAAATACCAAGGATTATATATAGAAGCAGGCCGTACATACACAGTCTAGGATAACCCGCTCGTATCTTATAACTCGCGGTCGCGCCTAAAATCGATCCGTGCAAGACTAATTACAAATTTGACAGGCCACCAGCTCGACAGAAATGTGCGAGCATTGTTTAACATTTTCGAAATTAAATTTTAACTCTTTACCCGCGGCGAGTGTATATTTTTTTAGAATCCATACATACACCACGGCCGGGGCAGTGCTTGAAAAAAGACACACAAGACATGTATGTACACACTAGAAATTCCTTTAAAACTACTGTTTTTAGATTTGTTTTTCTGAAGGAGAAATGCAGCGTGTATATGGGAGCATACTTAAAACCAAAGGTTTCTTAAGACAAAATCTTTGGTTTTATGTATGTCGCCATAATGACCTTGTGTTGTGTTCCGGCATCAGTGACCCAAGTTCCAGTACCTTTATGGGACAGCAGCGTGTTCGCGATGCTACTGGCATTAGAAACAGTCATAGGCAACGATAACTGCTAAATTCTAAGTGGTTCTGCTGTCCTACAGCAATAAAAAAAATATATAGAAGTAAATTTTGGGTGATTTTTAACAAGCTGTAACTCTGAGAAAAACAATTGTACAGCAATAAAAAAAGAAAGCTAATTGTTGTTTAAATGTCTAGTTATCAGAACTGATCATGAATTTTTTTATCATATTTGGTTCTAGAGAATAACTAAGTAATAATTCTAAGGAAACTACCGACAAAAAAATCCAAATTTTTGCTCTACTTAAAAAAGGTCCATGGACTTGTCAAATTGTTATTATTACTGCACTAGAAAAAGCTCTTTTAGGAATTCCCATTAATTAGACATATTTAAAGTCTGTACGTTTATTGGCCGCGGAACTATAGCCAATCAAACCAAAAACAGAACTTGGTGTAGATTACTTTGACAATTTTACATTTATCGAATTCAAGATCCAAACGAAATTAGCTCAACAACTGACAAATCAAAAGCATAAACATGTGTGCAGTTCACACGTGATAGAAGTGAAACCTTGAAAAATGTAAACTTCAATATAACACCGCACAAAAAAGAGAGCACAAATATAGGAAACACTTTAAAATGTCTTTTATTTCATTCTCTCCACGTTATATTCTTAAGATATATATTTACTGTGACTTTTCCGTTTCATCGAGTTTCAGGTCACAACGATGCTAAAGAAGATTTCACTTCAAAAAGTTCTTTTTAATTAAATATCATGACTATCAATAACTTTGGAAATAATGATCGTATAGGAAATAAAACGAGAGTATTAAAAACTGCACAAGATTTCCTATAAAATACCACGAATTGGTTTTGACGAATAATTTTTTTCGAAGCAATAACTGTGAATGAAAAAAGATGAAAATTCGCGTATTTGAGGATATCTGGATAACTTAGTATAATTTTGGATAAAATGTATTGAGAAAATAAAATGGATGAATGAAGGATCTCGAAGGATCCGTCGTCTGTAATTTTTCAACCTTAAAGTATACCGGAAAATTCCTGAGAAATTCAGTGCTGCGATTTTTTTTCTTAGTGTCCCGAAGTTTCAAATTGATAGTTATAAAAAAAATCACCATTATGAGCATTTTTTATAGTTATCCATTTTAAAACAAAAAACACTTTTCTTCGATCAACAAGATTGATTTTTAAAAAATTTAAAAAAAATATATTGAAACTGATTTTTTTTCCTTTTTTTGTGACTAGTGTAGAAGAAATAAATATATTGTGCCGACCCCCAATTGATTAGGACAAGGCCAAGATAAAAGACTGGATGAGTGTTATTTCGCAGGGAACTGTTTAAACCATCTCCACATGGTGAAAACTTGCTAGGAAATACTGCATCGATATTCTTTTCATTCAACCACAGTCTAGACGGTTTTTATTACGTGCAGATAATGACATCACTGTTTTTATTGGCTATGAAAATGCGATCTCGCAAGTTACAATGTATTAACTACAGTTACGTATTGATATGTGTTTATGGTTCAATTTCGTATTTTTTTTATTAGTTTGATTGATATTCCAAGTTCAGCTTTATAATTCAAAATCAACTTGCTGGAAGCATGTCATCCCAATAGCATCAGATTCTTTTCGGCCTGTCGTAAAATGCGACAAAACAACCCAAGCTTGGTGTTAGGGCTTCAAGCCCGCCTGAACGGTATCTAAATGCGCCGCCACAATAAACTGTTCATGCATAAGTGCCTCAGGTTTCAATTCCCTTAGGCGTTGCAAACATCCATAGGTGACGGTGACTGTTTAGTATTATAAAATGTTTAGTATTATAAATGGACAGTCAGCCTGTCTGCTGTCCCACAGCAAAAACAACATAAATATCAGTGCTCAAGTCATCACCTCGACAGCTCAGAATTCGTGGTGGGGTAAGGAAGCCCCGAATGGTGGGGGGGGGGGGGCGTAATGTTATATACGCAGCATTATACATATGTTCTATGACATAGGTTTAAACTAATTCGCGCCTATATGCTCCGGCATTTTTTTTCTCAAGGCCACAAGAAAATAGAAGGATGCCGTTTGACCTTAAAAGGAAAATCTTGCATCAAAACAGTCTGTTATTTATTAGAGTGTACCACCTGATAGGTGAAATCAATTGGAACACTGAAGGTCCCCGTGTGGCCTCTAACACTAGTACTTAATATATTACTATGTAATAGTTAATAACTTATTAGTTATGTACTCGAGTTACTAAACGAAAACAAATATAAAGAATAACAAATTGAATACCCTCCACCAACGACAGCAGTGCAGTAAAAAAAATTGCGTATGTCGACGATAAATTAAAGAAAAAGTAACTTAATCACAACTTAATAACAACTTAGACTAATAAAACATTACATACAAGTTACGAAAACAAAATAAATAATAATAATAATAAATGAATAAATAGCAACTACGTGTATAAATAAAAATATATATATATTACGAAACTTGCATGTAACTTAGAAGTTTGATTGGTTACATTTGGAAAACATTATGTTTTATCCATCATAATAAAAGTTACAGGGGTTGCAGCCTATCCAGGTTGCAGTTTTAGACAAGAGGTTCCAGTTTGCATTCATAATATCCTTTCCACTCCTAACTTAAAAATGTAACGTATACATAGCCAAACCTTCTTACATCGGAACGCCTGCGTTTGTGCCTAAGTTTGTGTTTATATAACACTAGCAGCCCGTCCCAGCTTCGCACGGGTATTTAACAAAAAATTAAAAATTAAACCCTTCTATTTTTTTTCGGTCTCGGGGAAAAACCTCCCTTGACGGGTTATCCCGGCCCGGGGGGACCGAGGGATATAAGGAACTCCGGAAAAGATGTTCGACCCACTAAAAAACCCCGCTGTTCTCCTATCGTCTACGCCCGGGCCCACGGATATATGGCCTGCCGATCTCGTGGCCCGGGCCGGCGCCGGCCCACGCTTTGTCTTAAAGCGGGCCCCTTCAAAAGTGCTGGCGCCAGGGGGTCAGGGTTTCGTCCCCCCGGCGCTCTCTTGTAACAACTCTAGGAGTTGAGGGGGCTGTGGAACAGCACGTGGCCTTCTCCCTCGCGGCAATAGTGCGGGCGGCGGATCCTCCCCCGAGGGGCCGCCCGCGGCCGTTTTCTACGGCGGCCGGAGATCGTTGCCCGCCCTCCGGTGCCGACGACGCGGCCTACGTTGGCGGGAGGGGAGTGCGGTGGCGGACTCCCGCTCCCGTTCCGCCGCCTCCCTTGCAGACACTACTGCCTCGCAAAAGGAGGCGACGGCCGTCCATCCAGGATCGCCCCCGACCATGGACAGAACCAGGGCCGGGAGCGACAGGTCCGCGGCCAATTCCGGACGGGACTCGCATCCCCGTCGCGTGCTAGTCAGGCGTGGGTACGTGGGACCCCAATCAGTATTCGCAACCATCCCATCGGGGACCACGCCACGAACAGAGAGCTAAGTTGGAAAGGATGTAAGAGGTAGACTGAAAGAAAGGTAGGACTCTGTCGCCTCGAACGGAGAGGGGAGTGAAGCGACGGATGCTCGGGCACCTCGGGTACGCACACCCGTGCACTCCTCGGACAGAGGAGCGCCCCTGGAGGCAAACCCTTCTATTTGCGTCAGGTTACTAAAAAAATAAAATTATAAAGAAAGTTTGAATATTATTATTTCTATGAGCTTTTATTTTAATGATTTTTTTGTTATTACTTTTTATTTATTTTTCGTTATTTTTTAATAAGTATTCTAATTTTTGTAAAAACCCCAGTGACGCACGCCTACATTGCATAAGGTGCTGCCTAGCTAGCCGAACAGGGTGAGCGGCTACCACGCAACATTTTTCTAATACTTACATTTTTAAACTCGTGATATCTTTCGAATGGAATATCCGAATTGAATAATTCAAAAAGTTATATAAAGGTATTGAAACAGTTTTAAATATGAAGTAATTTATTTTGATAAGGATTAATACCAAGATCCAAATAAAGAGTCTTTTCTAGGGGCGGCATTTCAATTAAATTTTTAAAATAAAAGAACACTTATTGTGGCATAACTATAATAGTTAGACATATGCTGTCGCGACACTTTTTGTAAATAATGATGTGTTCTGCAAAGTTGTAGTACAATATTTTATTCTATCATCAATAGTTTTCGCAACGCACGTGATTTAAATAATATTTTAGGTAATTTTTTTACACTTTGGGTTACATTATTGGAGTTTTAGTAAGGATCCCTAATTTTTTTGAAAATATAATATAGCCTATGTCACCCGGGGATAGTGTAGCTTCCCAACAATGAAAGAATTTTTTAAATCGGGTCAGTAGTTTCGGAGCCTATTCAAAGCAAACAAACAAACAAACAAACAAACAAACAAACAAACAAACAAACAAACAAACAATCAAATCTTTCCTCTTTATAATAGTAGTATAGACTAGCCGATCACGTCTACTCCACTAGACGAATAACAATTAAAGTAAATCGAAAAAAATGAGAAAGGGTCGATGGAATCCAAAAAATAAATAGCCTATAACCATCTACGAAAAATTCATAGTCATTACAGTCTCATCCCGATATGGCCAGTAGTTTTGTTGTGATGGTGCGTCAAAGGAACCCCATTTTCCTTTATGCAGATTTATCCTTTCACATTTACAGATTTACATTTATTCACAAGGGAAAGGTAAGTAATACATCAGTTGTCTAGTATCCATAAGAGAAGCGCTCTATTACTTAATTTGGTGCTAGAATGGCGTTGTGTATGAATAACCATCTGGGGCTAAGATTGCGGAATCCGAGCTGGGTACGCTGGCGTATTTTTGGCTGGCACGGGGTAAAACCCCAGCGAGGCCTTTTGGTACATTTTAAGGTAACGTAGTAAAGAGTTGTCTTTTAAATTAAAATACCTAAATAACAAAACCTAGCGACGAAATTCCTTTCGCCAACAAACACGCTAAGCCACTGTCATCTATACATATAAATAAAATGATAGAGGTCTGCATTTGTGCGCGTATCACGGCAAAACTACTGGATAGATTTTAATTAAATTTTCTAAATTTTATTTCTTAGACACTTGGCATTTATGTAAAAAAATGCGATATCTTCATTTAATATGAAGTTATTAAAATTTTAAGAAACAACGATTAGATGTGTGTGTTTTCTTGCCGCGGAGAAGTGGGGCAAGCGGTATAGCGTGCATGCGTACGAAGTCGCGGGTTTTCAGTTTTACTCTACTGACCGATGTCCGGCCGGAACAATACTGAGCCTAGGTTTTTATAGTAAGTCTAAGTTTGAGTATGTTCGGAATCGGCAAGCTGAAGTGACAGTGGGCAGATGGGGTAAACGAGTTCTTGAGTGGAGACCGTGACTCGGCAAATGGCAAGGACGGGATGCAATGAGCCGGAGACAGGCCACTGTGGCATGCCTTGGGAGAGACCTACGTCCAGCAGTGGACTTCAATAGGCTGGTGATGATGATGATGATAAAGACATGGTATGGTAGGGCCCCCAGCCTGTCTAGAATTCAAACACCCTCAGTCTATAAGTATTACTCCATAATAATTTTGTGCTCCGGCATTAGTAACCCAGGTTCGTGTACCCCTATGGGACAGTAGCGTGTTCGCGGCGCCCCTAGATTCGCAAACATAAATGAGCCGCCAGCCAGTCTGTCGTTCTACAGCAATAAAAAATATGTATCTTTCAATGTCAAAGGACCTGCACGAGAATTTTTATAATGTGGTAACAACATAATCGGCCATCGACCTTCGAAATATGTAGTCACATGAGTTTCAACCAGCGTGACACATCGTGATAAATATTGCAACCGTCTGTACTAATATGGAGATGAAGGTGATGCTATAATTTTTAATTAATCAAAGATAAAATCTAGATGGTCAAGGACAATGATAAGGATGTGAGATTAATGGTGGTAAACTATTAGCGCGTCTACGAAGTAAAAACAAACTACTTTTCCCCGTGCAGTGGCGGTGTACATATTAACACCTGCGGCCTGTCGTAAAAGGTGACAAAACAACCCACCCTAGTTACGAGGTAGGGCCTAATAACCTTGCGTTAGTGACCTAATTTCCTATACTCGTATGGGACAGCAACGTGTTCGCAGCAGTGTAAGCCTTACACTGTTAAGTGGGCCGTCAGCCTGTCTGCTAATTTATTTAGCAGTCACTCAAAATATTATTAGATTGAATATTATGCCCACTGGAAAGTATTAGGACATCTCGTCTTAAACTATTTCTACACTGTTCAAAACAATTTAAATAAATTTACTAAACAAAATTCTTCAACTCAATTTGAATGAAATTACAAAACTGTATATTAAAATTACTAATCAAATCATCTGTAAGTGCTTGCCAAATTTAAAAAAATATTTTGTTGAAGCATTTTGTTTAGTAAATTTATTAAATTGTTTTGCGTTAAAACTACCTATACATTTTTGGTAAATTACCAAAGAAATTTTTAACAGTAATAGTCGGCGAAGAAAAGGTTTATTAGGGGTAGTTTTATACATTTCAATGCGGATATTTCTTTGACCTCAGAAATAAGTATATAAGATCTTTGCGAGTAGCAGCTATAAATGACAAATTAATATGAAGGAAATTAATATGTGTGCAATAAGAAGGGATGTCGACCAAGTTAGATGAAGTTAGGGTTAAAGCGAAACTGATGATGACAATTTCTATACCACTTCCATATTATTTCACTCATACTGTATTAATTACTGAAATAGAAAGATTTCTTTTATGTGTTATCATTTGCGCAACACCGTCTTCACACCCTGGAAATTTATGTAGATTGTTTCTGGAGTGTGCGTTGGCTCGTCGCGGTAATCACAATCCAATATTAGTTTGCATGATGTAACACTTCAGTTTGAATATTTTACAAGCTATGTTGGTCGCTTTAATTACCTTACGGATGTCTTCACTTCGAATCCAAAAAAAGACACGCATATTGTTGTCCATAAAAGAAACGTTTATTAGTTTTTATTCAATAAAAAATACGTACCTATTGTAGATCTATGAATATTTGAAAATAACTATTATGAATATAGTTACAAGTTTTCACGGAAACTTGAGACAGATATCAGCTAACTTCATCACGTATCGTAAAAATTTACTCTCTTAATTTTTTAAGCCATATGAAGTATAACTTCAAAAATATTGTACTAAAACAATGTAACCAATCAACCTTCATAAAACAAATTGGAAAATAATGAAACATAAAAAAATGAACACACTTCTAGCAACACTGCATCTACTTTTCCACTCACGATGAGATCGTCCTCCCGAATCCTCTCAGAGTTCTTGCTGGCCGCCCTGAACGTCGCCGCTACGTATTTCTGTTCATCCTTGGTTAGGAGAGTGCATTTCGCTGCCAACTTCTTGCTAGTGTTGCCCATACTGTAGACAAAAAAAGCATTATTTTACTGTACAGCATACCAATACCACATTAAAAGTACTAGTTCGTATTCTTATTTGTTTTATTGCTATGTAACAAAGACAGTCGCCTATGGATGATTGCGACGCCAGGGGCACTGCTAACACGCTGCTGCCCGCGTACTCGATAGGGTAGAACTGGGTCACTTATTCCAAAACACAAGGCAAGGTTATTATGGCGGCATGTATAGAGGCCAGGGCTGGTTGTCATCCAGACCGGCTTGAGACCTATATAACACCTAGCAGAGGTAAAACACTTTTTTATTTACTACATTATAATAATAATATCTTCAGAGGTGCCCTATTATAAATACATATCTGAGCCAGTTCTTGATAGTGGCCATATCACGCTCTACTGGGATCGATCTATTATCACAGACAGGACTGTTGTTGCCTCATATTGTGATAATAGATCGATCTGCGAGACATACGATGATCATTGATATTAGTGTCCCGTATGATGGTAACCTTGTGAAAGCAGAAACTGAGAAGACTACAAAGTATTTAGATCTCGCTCAGGTTACCGCCATGTGGCACATGGAATCAACGAGCATCTTACCCATAGTGGTGTCAATGAACGGGCTTATAGCGAAGAGCCTCGACAAACACCTAGAGAGGCTTTCGCTAGGTAAATGGGTGAAGGGTCGGATACAGAGGCGGTTGTCCTGAGCACAGCACGTATAGTGAGGAGATTCCTGTCTATAGAACCCTAACCACCGGTAGCTTAAGCCCTTGGCCTTGCTTTTTTTTAATGTTGTAGGTCAGCAAACAGGCTAACGGCCCGCTTAGAATTTAGCAGATACCGTCGCCTATGGATGTTTGCAACGCCAGTGGCATCGCGAACACGCTGCTGTCCCATAAGGGTACAGGAGGGACACAATACCGGAACACAATACAAGGTTATTATGGCGGCATACTTAAGACCAAAGGTGGTCGCCATCCAGACGGACTTGAGGCCCTACCACGTAGCTAGAGTGGGTTGTTTTGTCACCTTTTACGACAGGTCGACCCCGGCCACAGAGGTTAGTATTCTTTCTCCGCCCCTGCACGGATAAAAACTGTCCTCCTCCCAGCGACACAGTTTCTTATATTTTTTTAATTTAATTTATTTGTATCATTTTATATAATAAAGTATTTTATTAAGATTATTTTATAAAATGATATTTAATTATATTAAAACATGTAAATAACTAGAAAAGAAAATAAATAAAGAGAATAATAATAATTCATTTATTTCAGTCATTGATAGACTTGTTAGTGTACATTACAACTTAAAAACTATGTTAGTACATATATACCTAGTCAGGTCATAAGTATTGTCACACAGTAAAAACTTTTCTTTTAGAATGCTGGCCACAAAAAAGTTTATTGAATTCGAATCTCGAATTGTTCATGAAAATAAAAATGTATACTTTTAGAATTTTACTCATTTTTTAAATATGGAGTGGACGTTTAAAGAAGACCGTGTTGCAGTTATTGCGTTGCATCGTTGCGGTTACGCGCCAATTCAAATTTTTAACATACTGAAAAATTTGAATATAACCAAAAGATTCATTTATCGTACCATCAAACGATACAATGAAGACTCTAGTGTAGATGACAGGTCAAGAAGTGGTCGCCCTCGGTCTGTTAGGACTCCAGCAGTGATAAAAGCTGTAAAGGCACGAATTCAAAGAAATCCCAAACGTAAGCAGAAACTGTTGGCCCTTCAGATGGGGTTAAGCAGAACCACGGTGAAAAGGGTGTTAAATGAAGACTTAGGGCTTCGGGCATATCGAAGAAAAACAGGACATCGTTTGAATGCTCGTCTAATGGACCTGAGACTGAAGAGATGCCGCGCTTTGTTGAAGCGGTACGCGGGAAAAAAATATCGGGAAATTCTTTTTTCGGATGAAAAAATGTTTACCGTAGAAGAGAGCTACAACAAACAAAATGATAAGGTGTACGCACACAGTAGTGAAGAAGCGAGCAACCGTATTCCGCGTGTCCAACGAGGTCATTTTCCATCCTCGCTCATGGTATGGTTGGGAGTTTCTTATTGGGGCTTAACAAAGGTACATTTTTGTGAGAAAGGTGTAAAAACGAATGCTGTTGTGTATCAAAATACAGTCCTGACGAACCTTGTGGAACCTGTTTCTCATACCATGTTCAATAACAGGCACTGGGTATTCCAATAAGATTCGGCGCCAGCTCATAGAGCGAAGAGCACACAAGACTGGCTGGCGGCGCGTGAAATCGACTTCATCCGGCACGAAGACTGGCCCTCCTCCAGTCCAGATTTGAATCCGTTAGATTACAAGATATAGCAACACTTGGAGGAAAAGGCGTGCTCAAAGCCTCATCCCAATTTGGAGTCACTCAAGACATCCTTGATTAAGGCAGCCGCCGATACTGACATAGACCTCGTTCGTGCTGCGATAGACGACTGGCCGCGCAGATTGAAGGCTTGTATTCAAAATCACGGAGGTCATTTTGAATAAACTTTAATGTCATAAGAATCTATGTTTTGTTAAGTTCATTTTGGTATATAAATGGTTACATAATGAATAAACTTGTTACAATTATTTTACATTAAACATGTGACAGAATTTATGACCTGACTAGGTATATAAACTATGGAAACTACACTTGACCCGTAACGACTGCTATCCAGTGCTTCTGGATATAACAGTTGTAACGGGACGCAATGGTTTTCAAGATGCCGCTGGTGTTGCCCTGCAATCGCGTTAGCATGGAAGCAGCTCTCTTCCTAATTATTGCGTGAAAACCATCTACATGTGCCTCTGCGAACATGCCGGATGCACTGCAATAGCGTGGCAGCCCAAACAACACCCTATTATTAGGTATTGGATTGTTGACATTCAATAAGTGATCTGTAAGACCTATAAATGATTTTGATTTGATTTGGCAGTCATTATAAACAAAATATATTTCACAACAACTATTTCATACTTTCATATGAAAAAAATTACTAATTGCTACCATATAAAAATTTCACAGTTTAACCTGTGGTCATTATCAAAAGTGCATTAATTTCGTATGATCCATAGCTTACATATTACAACTGCACCCAGAGTTGCTAGCTTAACATTAATTTCCTGTATATATTAATTCCTAATAATTATTGATTTGTCTTAATTTTATGACAGGCCACCTACGAGACATCAACGAGATGTCAACCCTTCTCCGGCAACCCTTCTCCAGATGGTGAAGAATGCCAGGATAGAATAAAATGGGAAAAAAAGACATATTGTGCTGACCCCAAATGATTGGGACAAGGCCAAGCCAATGATGTATTATTATGTCACAAGTTCCAATTAGATATTTTCTGTAATTATTTTTTTTTATTGCTGTAGGACAACAGACAGGCTGACGGCCCGCTTAGAATTTAGCAGTTACCATCGCCTATAGGTGTTTGCAACACCAGTGGCATGGCGAACACGCTGCTGTCCTATAAGAGTACAGGAAATTGAGTCACTAATGCCGGAACACAACACAAGGTTATTATGGCGGCATACTTAAGACTGAAGGTGGTCACCATCCAGACGGGCTTGAGGCCCTACCACGTAGCTAGGGTGGGTTGTTTTATCGCCTTTTACGACAAACCGACCCCGCCCTCAGAGGTTAGTATTCTTTCCCCGTCCCTGCACGGATAGAAGATAGAATTTGTGAATATTATTACTACACAGCAAAAATTATATTGTTGTAATATTTAAATTATTTAAAAATAAAACGTAAACTTTATTTAGGACATTATATAGTGTTATAAATAATTTCAAATAATTTAAGACCAAAGTGTCTAAAAATTAACATGTAAAATGCTTAGATGTTTGTTATAAGATAATATGATTTTTAACTTAGATTGATCTTAAAAATGACTATGTACAATTTAAAAACATTTACAATGCATCTTTCTATATTGTCTACCATGCAACATAGAAGAAGAAAAATCAAGAAATAATTTTTAATGAGTAAACAAGTTTAAAATTGCTCTGATCATGTCACATGATCGATTCATTATTAAGTCATAATAGTAACATTATTCTGTACACGTAACTTGGCCTTAGAAGTGACATAGTAAAAATATATGCGAACACAATTAAGCAATTTACTGAGGTATTACACCTACTAGGAACTTCTCAGTGTTCATGTGTATAGAAAATAATGTAATAAAATTATATCAAGCATAACATAACAACATTTTACTTACCTTTTAATATAAAATACCCAAAAAAATTCTACCAATTAATAACACTTTCAAACAGTTATATCAACGATTGCAAACTTTATTACACATAATCTAAAATATAACCACTTATATTAAGCTAAATAATAACAGATAAGCGCTAATACTTCACATGCGGCTATTTAATAAATAATTAAATATTTATATACATATTGATTAAATCAATATTTTTCTAGCAAAATGACAAAATTTTCTTGTATTTATTGTGTTTACCTGTCAAAGTCAAATGACAATCAACTTTTTAAAATAATATCCTTTTAAAGATTTCGAAAATTATACTTTAAACGCTCCGAATTCAAATAGCTCGACACAACTTAATTCAAACGCTGCGTTTCAGCGACTGACGGACGACGGTGACTGGCCGCCTTATCGCATAATTTTTTGTCTGGAAATACACCAACCGTGGCTTACTAATATTTGCATTTTATTTTAGATAGAAACTTATTGATTAACCGTTCGTTATCTATTCGCGACTCATGATCATTTGTTAATCTCAAATAAATAAATATTAAATGTGATCTCGCGCTTCGCTCAGAAATATTGATATGCACATGCTTGGTTTGTTTCGTTCATTCATGACTGTCCATTAGCTTAGATCCGTTGTGTAAATAAACGTATATCACGAGACTTTTTTCTTGCTTTGATCTGTGAATTGAATTTACGCGCTGACATTAATTGGTAATGGAAATAAGAACAACAAATCATGAAAATGTTTGCTTTTTATTTGACTTCCTATACTTTTTGTGAGATAATTTTAAACAGTCAAACTATTCAAGTATCTAACTGTGTACGTTGAAATTCCGGAAAATATACATATATACAGATTTTTTATTATATGTAACAGTAGCGTAGCGTGGGTATTAGCCACCCAGGGCAGAAAAAAATTTGCCGCCCTCTTACGTAAGTATTTTAATTTATAAAATAATATACAATAATTCTAAAGAACTTTTCGACACGAATAAATTGCCGCTCATTTCAATCGGTCCAAATCGGAGGTGCGGAAAAAATATGGTAAAATTATTTACAATATTTATTACTATTTACTATTTATTGTGAAATTTTGCCGCCCCCTAAAAAGTGCCGTCCGGGGTGGGTCGTCCCTGCCGCCCCTACTACGCTACGCCACTGGTTACTAAATATTGTAGTTCGTTTCCAATGGATTACGTTTCAGTATCAGAGAAATGGAAGCCACCCCAAAATACGTGTAATATCCTATTTTAAACAAACTATTCAAGTATGTAATTGTGTATGCTGAAATTCCGGAAAATATTATTCATATATACATATTTATTATTAAATAGTTCGTTTCCAATATGGATTACATACGTTTCGGAAAAAAAACGGAGGTCGCCCCAAAGTAGGAGTAATATCAGATTGTAACGACATGCAGACCATTGGTAACTGGGTACAAATTCATATGTTTTTTTTTCTACTTACAAACTTTAATTTTTATTCTTTGCTATGATACCAAAAATAAATCTTTTCTATGTTGATGCGTCGGTAAAATTACTTCTAATCAAAGAAACAGTCGTCCAAATTGTAGATATTAAAATAAATACTGTATACGCTCGTATCGATTTACAAATAGTCTCATTTTCAAAATGAGGCGATATGTTTTTATGTAATAACATCAACATATGTAATTGAGGCGGTATACTGAGTGCAGTTGCAATAAACTTGATTCTTGGAAAAAGGAATGGGGGTATAACAGTACCAACTAATATGAACCCAAATAGTCCAGCGCTAAAAAGTATTTTCTCTTTTACGTTTTGCGGGTAAATTGTGGATCCAACAACATAGCTCCAATGTGCTAATGTACCCATTCGCATTAACCACAACGCTTTTAAGACTAAGGTACCACAAAACAGTATAGAGACCGACATAAGTATGTATACAATTTTCATTATTTTAGTCCTTATTCAGTCAGGTAAAATATTACTTTTTCATTTGATGATCCTGTGCATGTTAACTTTTCATTGTTTGAACTTCATTATTATGATTTCTTCGGAAATTTCTATTTAGAAAGTGATAATAGCTATATCCAATCAAACGAATACATTGTAAAATTTAACTTCTAACATTAAATTAAAGAAAGCTTAAATTGCTAAGCTTGTATTATATATATTTAGCAAACAATTTATATGAAAATTGATTGAAAATGTATGTCATTTGGTTGATATCTTTTAAATTTTCAATGTATCTTTTAAAATTAGCAATGTCAAATCGTTAAAAAAATTCTGCTTGAAATATATTCCAGAACGCAACAGTAAAATAGGAGAAATAATTTGGAATTTTATGGCCTGGTAACTGGATGAAGTAATTTGAACGTATATTTTATGTTGCCAGTTTATAAAACTATCCCACTTTAGTAATAAAAATCTAAATAAGTTGTACTATATTAGGAAGACGAAGGTTTTTAACCAATGTGTGTTGCCAGTGATGACATACGGAACGCAGACGTGGTCGCTAACTATGGGCCTTATGAGAAAGCTCATGGTCGCCCAGAGGGCAATGGAGAGGGCTATGCTCGGAGTTTCCTTGCGAGATCGAATCAGAAATGAGGAGATTCGCAGGAGAACCAAAGTCACCGACATAGCCCGGATGATTGCAAAATTAAAGTGGCAGTGGGCTGGGCACATAGCTCAAAGGACTGATGGCTGTTGGGGCAGAAAAGTCCTCGAATGGCGACCGCGTACTGGAAGACGCAATGTTGGTAGGCCCCCCACAAGATGGACCGATGATCTGGTCAAGATCACCGGAATAGGTTGGATGAGGGCAGCACAGGACCGATCATTGTGGAGATCTTTGGGGGAGGCCTTTGTCCAGCAGTGGGCGTCTTCCGGTTGAAATGATGATGATGATATTAGAAATTAGTTGCTGTATTAATTTAGTAAATAGAAGTGTTTTTTTTTATTTTTAATTAAATAACTACACTACAACTATACAACTTGTTTTGATATGTATTTTTTTCATTATTCTCGCATTCTGCAACTCAACCGTAGAAGGAAAAATATCAATAGTAAAATTGAAATTGATAGTTTTTAATAATAATTAAATAGATCATATAAACAATTTTATTCTTAGGGTTTGTGAATTTTTGAAGCTGAGGATATTCACATTGAAATCGTGATTGCAAATAATATCAATTTATGTCAATCTCTAGTTGTAAGCTTTTTAATTGTGACAATACAATTACTTAGGAAAATATCTGCTATAAAAGCTGTAGAACTTGAAGCTTTAGAGAACTGATTTTTACGTTAAATTCAATTCACTGGTATTTTTGTCTAATAAATTGTTGTTTAAATTTTTTTTCATTCCAAAATTTGAAATTTTGGTAGAAATTTTATTTTTTTATATGACACACGTCATCGTGACTCGAAAA
Organism: Malacosoma neustria; assembly: GCA_963693495.1. Classification (NCBI taxonomy): domain Eukaryota; kingdom Metazoa; phylum Arthropoda; class Insecta; order Lepidoptera; family Lasiocampidae; genus Malacosoma; species Malacosoma neustria. The sequence continues at coordinate 9,899,611 of OY856394.1, forward strand.
ATATTACAGTACATGTACATTTAGGTGTTTGTTGCAATTTTCAGAAAATATTGTTTGAATACATAAGTACTTATTTTTATTTTAATGTGCTGAAATAATTTTTAATAATGACTATACCTTCGAAGATGGAAGTGGATACGGCTAGGGGCGAGGGGTTCAGGCCGTACTACATAACGAAAATTGAAGAACTACAGCTCATTGTAGCTGAGAAGTCTCAAAATCTTCGCCGTCTGCAGGCACAGAGGAATGAACTGAATGCTAAAGTACGTATGTTACGTGAAGAACTGCAGCTACTGCAGGAACAAGGGTCTTACGTCGGGGAGGTTGTGAAACCGATGGACAAGAAGAAAGTTCTCGTGAAAGTGCACCCTGAAGGTAAATTTGTTGTTGATTTAGATAAAAACGTAGACATAAACGATGTCACAGCTAATTGCCGTGTTGCACTTCGTAATGAGAGCTATACTCTTCACAAAATCTTACCTAACAAGGTTGATCCATTGGTTTCCCTTATGATGGTTGAAAAAGTGCCAGATTCAACTTACGAGATGGTTGGTGGTCTAGATAAGCAAATCAAAGAGATTAAGGAAGTCATAGAACTGCCTGTTAAGCATCCTGAGTTGTTTGATGCACTTGGTATTGCACAACCAAAAGGAGTCTTGTTGTATGGGCCACCTGGTACTGGCAAGACCTTATTAGCGAGAGCTGTAGCCCATCACACTGAATGTACGTTCATCAGAGTCTCAGGGTCAGAACTTGTCCAGAAATTCATTGGTGAAGGTAGCCGTATGGTTCGTGAATTGTTTGTAATGGCCAGGGAGCATGCACCATCTATTATATTCATGGATGAAATTGACTCTATCGGTTCATCGCGTATTGAATCTGGTAGTGGTGGGGACTCTGAAGTACAAAGGACCATGTTGGAATTGCTGAATCAGTTGGACGGTTTTGAAGCTACGAAGAACATCAAGGTTATAATGGCTACGAACAGGATTGACATCTTAGACCCTGCGTTGCTCAGACCTGGTCGTATTGATAGGAAAATAGAATTCCCCCCACCAAATGAGGAGGCTCGTCTTGACATCTTGAAAATCCATTCACGAAAGATGAACTTGACCAGAGGTATTAATTTGCGTAAGATTGCTGAGCTGATGCCGGGAGCTTCCGGTGCAGAGGTGAAAGGAGTTTGCACTGAAGCTGGCATGTATGCGTTGAGGGAACGTAGGGTTCATGTTACCCAGGAGGACTTCGAGATGGCTGTTGCTAAAGTTATGCAGAAGGATTCCGAGAAAAACATGTCTATCAAGAAATTGTGGAAGTAATCATATTTTACTAATATTTTTAATCGCTTGTGCTTTTGTGTAATAGTTAATAAACTCATATAAAAATTATATAATGTTGTTTTAATTATATATCAAATTTAACATGTTGAGTGCAAAACCAGGGCAGAAACATCTTATCAGAGGATAAACAATAATTAGAGAAAAAGAAGCAGGGGTAGGTAAGTGTTGGGAGTATGAGCTGAAGCTGACGGCTGGTCCCTTTTGAAAGTTAGTAGCTCTGAATTGAGTACACTGGGATCCTCCAGCTTGGTGGAGGCCTTTGCTAATAGGTATTGAAAATTAGAGACTAAGTAATAGAAGGAAACTAATTCAGAATAAAGCTTGTTAATATTAACAATTACATTAATTAAAATTTAAATGAATAATTAAATGTGGTATTCCTGTGATGGCAAATGAACAAGGAAAATAACTTCAGAGATGGGAAAATGACATTAAAGAAGTCACTAGGGCATATTGGATTAGAATGACCCAAAACAGAAATCACTGGCAAGGATTGGAGGAGGCCTTTGTCAGACACCAGATTGCTCCGATAGTTTCGACGCGACTCTTAATCAGGTTAACCCCGGGTAAAAAAGGAACAAAGCCTAAAAGATGCAACATTTTCTTGGCATGGCTAACAGGAGAGCGGAAGGAGAGAACATGTGCCAACTCCAATTAATATGGGATAAGGGCAGAAAGAAGATCATTACATGTTTAGAACTTTATTCTCCATGCAGGGTTATAGTAAGAATACTGAACCCGGTGGCCTGTCGTGAAAGGCGACAAATCACACCAGATAGGAGGTGAAGCGGTGCCCCAGGAGTCTCAAACATCCATAGTATATATAGCTTCTTTTTACTATTAAAGGCCATCAGGCTATCTGCTGTTCCACGGCAATAAAAACAGTCTACTCAGGAAAATGAAAGCTATACGTTTCTCATATAATTATTCTGAGTTTAATACTGGCAGGGTATAAGCTTGCAACTAAACATACAAGCTTATAGAATGTTATTTTCATATAATTATATTCACATGTTTAGGGAAAATTGTATATATGTGGTTTTTAAACTTGTGACTAGTTCCTGTACCTTACTTTGGTATAAATAAGGAACAGGAATAGATTTTTTCTTGTGAATTAGTTTTTTCTTTGTAATTAGTTTTTTTACATTTAGATGTGCAAGATTTCCTAAAACAGATTTATGTTTGTGTGAAGGACTTACTCGGAGGTCGTCTTTTTGGGTCTGTTCCCAATAAGTCTGAGTTGGGTTCCGGAATTCCATGCTTTATTTGGCAAAAATTTCTTTATTTACAAAAATAGATGCTAATGAAAATAGATAAATGAACGTGAATGAGACAACAGCTGTGTGAGTGAGATAGTAGTTATTGCACGTTTTAGATGAGCACGGCGCTGCTACACACATATTCACATTAGATAAAGTAGCAGATATGCTAAGTATGATGCCTTTTAGGGGGTAACCCATGTCTATGATCTCTTTTACAAATGTTTCAGAAATTAAAACAAATGCAGACTTTTAAATATTTATATATTATTTTTTACAAAATACAGTATAATTTGCTTACAAACTATAATGAACGTTATAAATACATGCTTTAATAGTTGAGATACATTTCTAACAATACAAAAGAGTTCAAACCGATTTAATACATAATTTATATATCAATTTCTTTTATAGTAATAACCCGTTAAAATGATATATCTTGATAAAATCGTAGAAAAGGGCAATTGAAATGAATATTTAAACAAAATGAACAACACACTGATAAAAGACCTGAAATTTTGCAATATTTTGAAATTACGTATATTCATCCCATATACAGGTCCAATAAATCCATTTGCAGGGTTACCCACTGCCAATCATATGAACTCTTATTTACTATTAAACACAATATTTTCGATATTGTACAATAAAACTAAATAAATTTAAAGGCTTGGAAGGTAGTTTAACATCTATCACACACACTATTTTTGAAATTGACAATAAATCTGTAATTAATATAATTGCGCTTTAAGCTCTTTGTTACTTTCAATTTTACGTTTTAATACTTTGACATAAACTCATTGGAGCAGTTCAAGTCTTCTGAAGATTTCTTGGTCCGATAAGGGTTTAAATGAAACAGAATCTAGTTTTCCACCTACAGTATACAAGAGTATTTTAGTTTGGCGTGGCATCAGGGTGCCTTTCGAGGATCATGGCGACACCCTGTCCACCTGCAGCGCAAGCGGAGATAACCCCAAACTGACCGTCTTCGCGGACCAAACGGTGAGCTGTGTGCATTGCTAGACGGACCTGTCAAATATATATATTTTTTAATTGGACTAACAACACTGTTTGCGACTAAAACGCTAATATCTCTAACCAAAATTTCAACGACAAATCAGAGCGTCATTGTCACGGAGAGCGGGACACGCACCCAGCGCGGGCTCTCCTCGCCGACCAAGACGCCATAACGCTTCCTGTTCCGATCAAGCCACCGAGGAAGCAAACGCTGCAATGCACTGTGTAGTGACCCCAAGAATCGAAATCCAAAAATCTGTTCACGACTGTAACGCGGTCAATTACAAATCAACCATGTTTAATCCTCACTAGGATATAACACGCCCACGTCCCATGGACGATAACGGACGGTATATCCACACTTGTCCCATCAGCGCCCTAAGTGACATTTATTTCCTGTGAAAATTTATCAACAACTTTAAATCTTCAATGAAGGAAAACCAGTGGTCTTTCTGGGCTCTTTTTAATAATCGTTTCTATGTAGTCTAACATGTATATAATAATCAAATAACGATGAAGGGTAAATTTGGTGGCTACTCACCCCAGTGGCAGCGAAGGGATGTCCAATGGAGAGGGATCCACCCCACTTGTTCCATTTCGAGAGATCCGGAGCACCAACCTGAATGAAAATCAAATAAAATATGTATATTATAGTATCTTTACAAATGCCCGCAATTAATTCCCATATTCAAATTACCTAACCAGGGGACTGTTGAATTATTAGGGGGTTATTTTTATAACAAAATGTCAACGTCAATCTGTGACGCGCAGGGGAGTGACGTCAGGGACATGACGGGAAACGTGCATATGCGCTTTCCATTTCGACCAAGCCACCGAAGAGGCCGTGTAGGCCACAAGCCATGACCCCATGAAACCAAGACCTGATAACTGTCCATGACTATAATGCGGCCACATATAATCACAACGCTGCATCTCATTCATATCTTATTGCTTAGAAACAGAAGACAGACTGACGACCCACTTAATAATCAAGCAGTTACCGTCACCTATGGATGTTTGCGACGCTAACACGGCACCGTTCGCACGGGGGTACTGGAACGTGCAGGACAACGCAGGAACACAATACAAGGCTATTATGGCGCCATATTTGGAAACCAGGGGTAGTTGCCATTCAGATGACTTGGGGCCCTACCTCTTAGGGTTGTTTTGTCGCCATTTACGGATTTACATTTACCATTGCCCCTGCACAGAGAAAAATCTTCTCTTCTGATTAGAAGTTAATAAATATACTGTGACAATTCAAACAGCGCCATCTAGTCCCAAAGTAAGTAACAGAGCACTTGTGTTATGGATACAAAACAACTGATACATACCTTTCCTTGACGTCCAAGATATGTCTTCCCGAACCAATCAGAGTCCATCGCTTTCAGGTTTGCCAAGATTTGGCCCTGTAACATAAATAAACTTTAAATTTTCCATGTTCTTCTTTTGTTACTGCTAGCATGAATAATCCATCAACTCCTGGGCCAGAAGTGCACGCGAAATCATATCCTTCCATTCAGGGCTTGGGTAGTGGGGAAATACTGGAGTTTTAGTGGGTATAGCAGCGACATGAGTTCGCTTCTCAAGTGTGAGGGCACATTACACGCCCATCAAGCATTTCCTTCATTGAATTTTATACCTAGTCAGGTCATAAGTATTGTCACACAGTAAAAACTTTTCTTTTAGAATGCTGGCCACAAAAAAGTTTATTGAATTCGAATTTCGAATTGTTCATGAAAATAAAAATGTATAACTTTTAGAATTTTACTCATTTTTAAATATGGAGTGGACGCTTAAAGAAGACCGTGTTGCAGTTATTGCGTTGCATCGTTGCGGTTACGTGCCAATTCAAATTTTTAACATACTGAAAAATTTGAATATAACCAAAAGATTCGTTTATCGTACCATCAAACGATACAATGAAGACTCTAGTGTAGATGACAGGTCAAGAAGTGGTCGCCCTCGGTCTGTTAGGACTCCAGCAGTGATAAAAGCTGTGAAGGCACGAATTCAAAGAAATCCCAAACGTAAGCAGAAACTGTTGGCCCTTCAGATGGGGTTAAGCAGAACCACGGTGAAAAGGGTGTTAAATGAAGACTTAGGGCTTCGGGCATATCGAAGAAAAACAGGACATCGTTTGAATGCTCGTCTAATGGACCTGAGACTGAAGAGATGCCGCGCTTTGTTGAAGCGGTACGCGGGAAAAAAATATCGGGAAATTCTTTTTTCGGATGAAAAAATGTTTACCGTAGAAGAGAGCTACAACAAACAAAATGATAAGGTGTACGCACACAGTAGTGAAGAAGCGAGCAACCGTATTCCGCGTGTCCAACGAGGTCATTTTCCATCCTCGCTCATGGTATGGTTGGGAGTTTCTTATTGGGGCTTAACAGAGGTACATTTTTGTGAGAAAGGTGTAAAAACGAATGCTGTTGTGTATCAAAATACAGTCCTGACGAACCTTGTGGAACCTGTTTCTCATACCATGTTCAATAACAGGCACTGGGTATTCCAACAAGATTCGGCGCCAGCTCATAGAGCGAAGAGCACACAAGACTGGCTGGCGGCGCGTGAAATCGACTTCATCCGGCACGAAGACTGGCCCTCCTCCAGTCCAGATTTGAATCCGTTAGATTACAAGATATGGCAACACTTGGAGGAAAAGGCGTGCTCAAAGCCTCATCCCAATTTGGAGTCACTCAAGACATCCTTGATTAAGGCAGCCGCCGATATTGACATGGACCTCGTTCGTGCTGCGATAGACAACTGGCCGCGCAGATTGAAGGCTTGTATTCAAAATCACGGAGGTCATTTTGAATAAACTTTAATGTCATAAGAATCTATGTTTTGTTAAGTTCATTTTGGTATATGAATGGTTACATAATTAATAAACTTGTTACAATTATTTTACATTAAACATGTGACAGAATTTATATATATATATATATATATATATATATATATATATATATATATATATATATATATATATATATATATATATATATATATATATTGTACATGTTTTATATATATATAAAACGTGTACACTGTAAACTTCAATTTTCAGGAGATTTCGTACTTACAGCAAAAGCCTCGTGTATTTCCCAAGTGTCGATGTCGCTCATCTTCAGGCCAGCTTTGTCCAGGATCTTAGGGATGCCGTAAGCAGGCCCCAGGAGCAGCTGGTCCACGGGATCCTAAAAGAAGAGATAATTAATTAATACTTAGGAATTTATTAATACTTATACATTAGGAAAGCAGGAAATGCAGCAATGAAGATCGACAAAAGTGAAACCGTATTGTATAAATGTTACTTCATGAGACACCGTGGGGGTCACCAGTTACTATGTGGACTACTCCACCAGACTTACATTTGAGTGATATTTGACATTTCAAAGGGATCAACTATTAATATTTGGTACACATATCCTCACCTGTGCCACGTAAGTGAAGTCCCTAAGATAGGCCTTGGGTTTTAGTCCCAACTCCTTAGCCTTCGCCTCAGACATGATCAGACAAGCAGAGGCACCATCAGTCTGTAAAATACATAATTCAGTTATACAATGGCATGGCAATTAATGGTGCTATACAAACAAATTTATGGACACATCCAGAACTGAATAAACTATTTGTAGATCTACTGAACTATATCTATAAGCGCCGGACGTTGACCCGCTTCTCCTTTCCGCTCCTACCACCCCGCTTCCGCAATCCGCTGCTTCTACGTCCCGCTTACTCACCCCGCGGCACAGTCCACTTCGAACCGCGCGTAAAGGCCACCACTGCCCCCGGGCTTTGACCAAAATCAAAAAGGGGAGCAAGATCCCGTAGTGCCCGCTTCTATTACGAACCAGTGCACGGGGTCCCAACGGCGGGCGAGTAATCCCTTAATTTCCCGCACAACCAATCTCTGTTAGTAAAGCCAAGTTCAACAGTGGGGGACTCGTGTTGAGGAGAAGTTGAAAAACTGTCCAGCCATATGGTATGAATTACAATTCAGGCGTTCAATTTATTTCAGTTGTAGACGAATTGATGTATGCTGAGTTAAAAATTCTCTATCGCACTCTAATAACTTTCTTTAATCGCTTTCCTCTAAAATGTACACTATAGCGATTGTGGCGCCACGAGATATTTCTCCTTACGTCTACACTCAATACTTACCAAGAATGAGGCGTTGGCAGCTGTCACTGTTCCATGGGGCTTGATGAAGGCCGGTTTCAACTTCGCCAATTGTTCAGGGGCCGACACACGGATGCCGTTGTCCTTTTCGATAACACCATCCTTGCCGTCCACTGTTATTGTTAACAATGATGATTATAGGGAGGGTTCAAGTACTACGTAACGAATTGTGTTGGGATCTTGTAAAACGTTAAGATGCGTTACAGGGGCGGAGAGGGGGGATTTTGAGGTTTGAACTACGCGTTACGTAACATTGTTTTTTTTTTTCTTTAGAACGGTCGCATATAGAAATCTCTTGCTTTGAAAAACAAGTCATTTCAAATGTTTAAGTCTCTTTTGCTTCTTCATAGAAGTAACATAAAAATTCATAAATCAGTAGTCTCCTCTTTTTTTTACTGCTGTAGGAAAGCAAACAGGCTGACGGCCTGCTTAGAACTTAGCAGTTACCATCGCCTATGGGTGGTTGCAACGCCAGTGGAATCGCGGACACGCCGCTGTCGCATAAGTGTACAGGAACTTGAGTCAAACTTAAAGGTAACTTTGAGGTAAAATACATCTGTATTTTGTCATAGCTGGAGTTTAAGTTGTCTACGGATGTTGCAACAAATGCAACACCAGTTTGACAACGCAGTGCCGTCCTCTATAAAATTTTATTGCAACTCTTGATAAACCCCATATCATCTCAACATACTGCAAGAAACCCTTAGCTAGAAACTTGATTTACATATGGAGAATGTAATTAATTAAACTTTGTCTCTTCATTGGTGTCTGTGAACTAGCAAATGGGGTAATCCTTTTCACCTTTTACGAAGCTTTAGGAACAATGCATGAGTATTCCTTTTATAGCCTATAGCCAGACTGCCCAATTAATTCTGAGGATGTCATTAGCTTCCACTGTTCAATACACAAGACAAAAATATCACAACGGAAGCTATATATACCTTTGACGGGAATCAAGTCCGTGAAATATCCCTTCTGTTGGGCCTCGTGGGCGAGTGTGTGCGAGCGGAGGGCGTAGTCGTCCTGCTCCTTACGAGTCGCCCCGAACGCGGCCGCGAGTCGATCCGCACTGTGGCCCATCGTCTCGCCGGAGGAGAACTCGGCCACGGCTGGCAACTGCCAAGTAATAAAAGGAATTTGTTTAAGGACTTTCACTAAGTATATAACAGAACTCGTCATTTATAATTAAATTAGTATTTAAGTATAAATGACGAGTTTTGTTATATACTAGTTACAATCACAATATAACTATGATAAAAAAGGTAAGTTTAGGAAAAGATATCTGTATTGTAGAGATTTTAGAGTAAACAATCGATGAATGTGTGGCCAACAACGCGCGGGTGAGATGAAGCACGGGACGAGGTCCGCCGACCCATGAAATAAGAACCGATCCGCCCACACTTGCGACAGAGCGTGAGCACTGCTAAGAACAGACACACGCCCGTACATCGTACGCGTTACAATTGTTGCTTCTAAAGGATGTCCCAAAATTAACGCAAGATTTGAATTAAATAGAAATAACCGTTTTTAGTCTTTTGATTGTTATTTTTTTATTGAATCATAAAGTACATAGGATAGGGTTATTTATGGAATAACACATCGGACAAATGGCCTCCACGGCTTTATATGCACATACGCACTCGTTTGTCTAAATCTTCCATGACCATTTTGCATAAATGTGGCTGAATTTCATTGATGCAGCGTTGAATCTCCTCTTTAATGCACGGGTGGTTGTGGACTTGTTGACATAGACTTGTAATTTTAAATAACCCCATAAAAAGTTTTTACTACCATACCATTTTTACTAACCATAAACTGTCAGCAGTCGATTTTTTTTAAGGGTTTCCAACACTTTACTGCACAAATGGCGATAAATTCAAATCTTGCGTCAATTTTGGGACATCCATTATATATGTCCATTACTATACTACATACATACATATAATCACGCCTCTTTCCCGTAGGGGTAGGCAGAGATCACTTCTTTCCACTTGCTACCATCCTTACATACTTGTATCGCTTCGTCCACTTTCATTATTCCCTTCATACATGCCCTTCGGTTTAGGGTACTCTTGACCTGGCCTTTTTTCAAGACGTCCCTGATCTGGTCTCGAAACGTCCGCCTAAGTCTACCCCTTCCAACACTTCCATTCACACTCGCCTTATACACTTTTTTCGTCAATCGTTCTTCATTCATTCTCTCAACATGGCCAAAGAATGGCCATGGCCAATGGCGTTAAGAAGTATGATAGGAGTTAAACTGAGTGACAGGATAAGAAATAGTGAGATAAGGAAACGCTGTGGTCTGAAAGAAGATGTAGTGACAAAAATTGAGAAAGGTATGCTGAGATGGTTTGGCCATGTTGAGAGAATGAATGAAGAACGATTGACGAAAAAAGTGTATAAGGCGAGTGTGAATGGAAGTGATGGAAGGGGTAGACCTAGGCGGACGTTTCGGGACCAGATCAGGGACGTCTTGAAAAAAGGCCAGGTCAAGAGTACCCTAAACCGAAGGGCATGTATGAAGGGAATAATGAAAGTGGACGAAGCGAAACAAGTATGTAAGGATCGTAGCAAGTGGAAAGAAGTGGTCTCTTGCCTACCCCTACGGGAAAGAGGCGTGATTATATGTATGTATGTATTTAAATGTAATCGGCACAAATGATTACTGTACAAACACTGTATGTACCTCAGGTGCGAAGAAGTCGGGTCTGATGGTGGAGATCAAGGACAGCCGTTGCGCAGGAGTCTTGGCGCGGTTCAGACGCAGGAGCAATGAACGCATCTTGCGCGAGTGTCGTATCGGCACGTCGGACATGAACTCGACACCACCGGCGACTATCACGTCGTACGCACCGGCTGCTATCATCCCTATGCCTGTATTGAAGATAATATACGACTTATAAAGTACACAGTTATCTGCAACCTTCAACATGTCATCACCCTTTTGCCAAGTGAAGCCAGCACTTCTTGGGTTTATCCTTCCTGCCTGGCTAAGTCACCACGTGTAGTCTCTCATAAGTAGTTTCTCATAAGAAGCAAAATGTTATAAAATAGACGTACCAATGAAGGCAACCATACTATAAGTGTACAGAAAAAAGACTAGGCAGAGAAAGGTTGGAGGAATTGTGTAAAAGATGTTAATATGGTTTCAATGTTGAGGTGACAGCTAACAAAGTAGAGTGGGAGGAGAGGATATATTGTGCTGATCTGACAGAAAGACGACAGGAAGACAAGGAATAAAGATCATTTCTCTTCAGTATACTAACCTCTGCGTCTGGGGTCGGCCTGTTATAAAAAGCGACAAAATAACCCTAGCTACGTGGTAGGGCCACCCTGTGTCTATAAGTATACCGTCATAATAACCATGTGCTGTGTTCCGGCATTAGTGACCCAGGTTCCTGTACCCTATGGGACAGCAGCGTGTTCGCGTTGCCCCTAGTGTCACAAACACCATAGGCCACGGTAACTGCCTTACTATTAAGTGGACCGTCAGCCTGTCTGCTGTTCCTCAGCAATAAAAAATCCATGACGAAAAATGTCGTCATACCCTTTGCGTATGAATAAATATTTCGTCATACCCATTATACATATTTGATTATCGATACATCAAAGCGTTGAAGTGTTTGTATGAAAACGCCACCATGTCAGTCCGTCTCCAGGATCAGAACTCGAAGCCTATCCGACTGCAGCGGGGAGTCAGACAAGGCGATGTCATATCGCCGATGCTGTTCACTGCTGCGTTGGAAGATGTCTTCAAGCTTCTGGACTGGAACGGACTGGGCATCAACATTAACGGTGAGTACATCACTCACCTTAGATTCGCAGATGATATCGTAATCATGGCTGAAACCATGGAAGACTTAAGCCATATGCTTGATGGCCTCAATACAGCTTCCCAAGGAGTAGGTCTCAAAATGAACATGGACAAGACGAAGATCATGTCTAATGTCCATGTCGCACCTACCCCCGTAACAGTTGGGAACTGTACTTTCGAAATTGTTGACGAATACGTCTACTTGGGTCAAACGATCCAGTTAGGCAGGTCCAATTTCGCGAAAGAGGTCACTCGTCGAATCCAACTCGGATGGGCAGCGTTCGGGAAGCTCCGTAAAATCTTTTCGTCCCAAATACCGCAGTGTCTCAAGACGAAGGTTTTTAACCAATGTGTGTTGCCAGTGATGACATACGGAACGCAGACGTGGTCGCTAACTATGGGCCTTATGAGAAAGCTCATGGTCGCTCAGAGAGCAATGGAGAGGGCTATGCTCGGAGTTTCCCTGCGAGATCGAATCAGAAATGAGGAGATTCGCAGGAGAACCAAAGTAACCGACATAGCCCGGATGATTGCAAAACTGAAGTGGCAGTGGGCTGGGCACATAGCTCGAAGGACTGATGGCCGTTGGGGCAGAAAAGTCCTCGAATGGCGACCGCGTACCGGAAGACGCAGTGTTGGTAGGCCCCCCACAAGATGGACCGATGATCTGGTCAAGATCGCCGGGATAGGTTGGATGAGGGCAGCGCAGGACCGATCATCGTGGAGATCTTTGGGGGAGGCCTTTGTCCAGCAGTGGGCGTCTTCCGGCTGAAATGATGATGATGATGACCCATTATACAAGTTAAGAAACATGCACCCAAAAGGAAAAACATACTGAAAATACAGTTGCCATTGTATGTACCATGTGACAAAATGTACATACCAGTAGTAATAGCCTGGTTTGAGGATATGCAAGCCATGGTCACAGTGTGCGCAGGAGTGCGATCGCTGAATCCAGCCGCCAGGGCAGCCTCTCGGCCAATATTTGAAGTCTTGACCTCCTGGATCACAGTGCCGTATACAATGTAGTCAATTACATCTTTCGATATACCGGTTTTCTGCAGAAGCCCACTGAAAAGGATTTAAAACTTATTCATATATTCACAAGGATGCCGAAGATCATTTGAAGTGGTGAAGAGTAAGGCTGGAAGTGGACCCCGGGCACCGAAGTGAAAGTTTGGGTTGATGATGATGATGACAGAAGACAGGCTGACGGCCCGCTTAAAATTTTGCAGTTACCGTCGCCTATGTGTGTTTGCAACGCCAATGGCATCGCGAACACGCTGCTTTCCCATAAGGGTACAGGAACTTGGGTCACTAATGCCCATTTTTTTCATAGTAGCTTTATATCAAGTAATTTAATTAGAATGATGAGAACTACTTACAGCAGAGAATGTCTGGCGAGCTCATGAGGCATCATCTTGGCATAGTCTGTGAAGGAGACCAGGAATGGAGTACGGACACCATCCACAAGCACTACATTCTTGCCGGTTCTGTCAGGCAGGGATTTTTTCTGTTGATGTACTGCACCAACGCTCAATGCTCGTCTTGCAGTGTCTGTAATATGATTTTATAGTCACCAGATACTGTGCCTTCTACAATTATCACCTTCGTTGGCTGCACAGAGCCAACGGACAAGAAAAATAAAAATACCCTGCATACAGGGTTATTAATATTAGTGCCATGTGGCCTCGGCCAGTGAAAAGAATAGGGTCACCCCAGGTCATTCCAAGGGAGTCGTAAAAGGCGACTGATGGACTACTCCTTTGCCAGCTTGCATGCGGCAAAGGAATTGCACCTATCGGTTTTCTTCTAGGGGTTGGGAGATCAGACGGCAGTCGCTCCCGTAAAAATCAAAACCAACCAAGCAATAAAATGGTTAGAACAAGAAAAGGTCCAGTCACGGATAGGACGTCGCCGCAAAACGACGCACTGAAGCTTCGCCCTATTTCTGTGACAAGTGGACAAGGGCTGCCATACCGTGGGCGAGCACGGGTAAAGTCATTAGCCCAACCCAAACTCGCCACTTGGAACATTGGTACGCTAAACGGACGCGCGAGGGAGTTGGCCTATGCACTCTCCAGGTGGAGGGTGGCCGTGGCGTTCTTGCAGGAGACTCGGTGGCAGGCCAGCAGATCCCGGTTCATTGGGAATAGCTACAAGCTGATATACACAGGTGCGCCTGGTGGGGAAAATGGGGTCACCATAGTGCTCTCGGAGGAGCTCCAGAACGACATTTTGGGGGTGAAGCGCTGTAGCAATCGGCTTATGGTTGTGAGGGTGCTTGTCGGTGGAGTAGTCACCCCCTTGATAGGCGCCTACGCGCCACAGGCCGGTTGTAGAGACGCCGATAAGGTAGCGTTTTGGAATCTACTAGGAGAAGTGCTTCGTGGGATTTCATTGTCACATGGGATTGTTTTGGGTGGTGACCTAAACGGCCATATGGGGAATTTTAGCGTGTTCACGGTGGATTCGGGTACGGTAGCCGCAACATGGAAGGGGAGGACATCCTCAATACGTGTGAGACTGCCGACCTTGCCATCGTGAACACGTATTTCAAAAAGAGACCCGAGCATCTCATCACCTACAAGAGCGGTAGGAATGCTATCCAAATTAACTTCCTACTCACTAGGAGACACCACACCAGCAAAGTAGCCAACTGCAAGTTCATACCCGGTGAGAGTCTCACTGCACAACACCGTTTTCTTGTCATAGACCTCTGCATGAAGCCCAAAGGCAAACATGTCGATCACCTTCAACGCCGAATCAGGTGGTGGCTGCTTGATGAAGTTAAGTCCCAATGCGATGGATGTGTGGAGTAACGCGGAAGGACCGCGTTAGAAACTCCCACATTCGCGGCAGTCTTCATGTCCATGACATTGCGAATAAATTGAAGGAGTGTCGGCTCCGCTGGTACGGCAACGGGATGCTTAAATGTCTGGCCGTTCCGCCTCCGCCGGGCCCCGGCAGGAGGGGTAGACCCAAAAAATGATGGCTTGGCGTCGTAAGGGGTGATATGCGTGCCAATAGGCTCACTACTAGGGATGCTGAAGACCGTGCGAAGTGGAGTAGAAAAATTTGGAAAGCGGACCCCAGGCACCGAAACGAAAGTTTGGGTTGCAACCGGGATACAACGCTGGGATGATGATGACCCAGAGTTCTACACCACTGGTCCAATTGTGACGTCTTATGTTTTTTATATTAAATTTCAAATTGGGTTTAACATGTTTTTTAATTTAATATTTCCCAATTAAATGTTTGGAATCAAACTGGCTCTTCCGAAAATGGGGAGAAGTTTTTGGCCTGACCAAGTTTCGAACCCAGTCGGAATCTAGTACCCAGTGACAGTAACCACTTAGCTAATTCGTACTTAATACTCAGGGTCGAAAAACTTAGTATTAACGGCCCTCTAATGACGATGCACGACGTCAGCGTCACGTGACCGACTGAACTGAGATGGGAGCGGGAAAGGTCAGGGGGTCAGTAATTGAGAACTAGGACGACGAGGTCAGTGGAATCTTCCACTTTAATGTTTCAAAAAAATATGTTTACAGGGGGGGAGGCACTAAGTCCCTCAACCCAAGTAGCCAAACCAGCCCAGCAGCAGACGGGGGTGGAGGCTCGACAGGACGAAATCCCCGAAATTTTAGAGTTCGAATTTCCAGTAAAAATTAATCTACTCAAGATAAATAAACATGGAGAGCAAGTTGGTCCACTCAACGTAAACAAACCACCTTTAAGTAATATTTTAATATGGCAGCATGAAAATTCATTAACCCTGAGGATCCTGGTAAGGAATATGATACAAACTATACAAATTATTTTATTGTCATTGGTCCTTGATAAATATGCCAAATTTTGAATTAATCCAATGTTTTAAAAGGGATCAAAATCATGGTGTTTCCGTTACACACCATAGGCACATACTAACATACATATGAAGCTAATAAAAGCATGTTAAAAACAATATTGTTTCAATATATTTTGGAATTTTTTCCAACTAAAATGCCTTAAAAACAAAAAAAAAAATACAAAATTGAAATTTGGCTTGCACATTATTTTACAAACAACCGTTTTCTTAGCTCTCCAACAATTCAAGACTAGGAACTGATTTCAAAGAAACTGAAAATAAAATGCATATGGGGGTTAAAATTATCAGAAATAGTCACCCCTCTCACCTTCTCACCCATTGAAATACCAATAACCCTGTATACAGGGTGTCCGAGAACTCAACGTCAAGCCGAAACAGGGTGACAGGATTGATTGTAACCATCATGAGGAAAATCAGAAAAAAAATCTATCCCATGCAGTTTGAAAATTATGGGCATTTAAGAAAAACCTAGAAATTTGGTCAAACTGTAACCATTTTTCGGTTATTTTGGTTAATTTTTATTATTTTTGTTCATTTAAACTTTGGAACCGTAACCCTAAATAACATTTCTAGAACCACAGTCAAAAATAATGACACAATTGCCCCAAGTTTTCTAGAATTTCTAGGTTTTTCTTAAATGCCCATAATTTTCAAAC
The DNA here is from genome assembly GCA_963693495.1 of Malacosoma neustria. Lineage (NCBI taxonomy): Eukaryota > Metazoa > Arthropoda > Insecta > Lepidoptera > Lasiocampidae > Malacosoma > Malacosoma neustria. The sequence continues at coordinate 9,915,756 of OY856394.1, forward strand.
TGCATGGGATAGATTTTTTTTCTGATTTTTCTCATGATGGTTACAATCAATCCTGTCACCCCGTTTCGGCTTGACGTTGAGTTCTGGGACACCCTGTATAAGTAATATTATATACTTATGTACATTTAGCGAACATAATAGTATTCTTAGCATTGTAAGTTATTAAGAAGCAAAAATGTTAAAGTTTAATATAAAATAAAATAGATCACCATCTAGTCCAGAGTATCAGAACAACTGATATACTATTCTTGTGTAAATAAATACATATTATACATAAACAAGAAGATAGAATCGTCATTGAACTTGTGACCTCTGTAGGCGTTCTGATCAATCATAATTGATTAATACTATTGAGTGCTAGTGCTTGTAGAATGTAAAAAAAATTTGAAACTTGAAGAGAGACATTAAAAAATTCAAGTTATAAAGGTTTTGACTCATTGAATTTTATAAGGAAACATTCGACTTATAAAGGTTATGATTTATTCCAACTAATTTTCTAAGTATGAAATAATTTTACTTTTACTGTATATTTGACTATTTATCTATATATATTTGACAATCTCCGTGGTGTAACGGCTAATGCACATAGGTACACTTGCAAAAGGCACGGTTCGATTTCCGATTCCCATTCCACGTCTGGGTGTTTATGTATAATACTAAAGTTGTGTAGTACCATAACACAAGTGTTGTGCTAATTAGTTTGGGACTAGAATGTGTTCGTGTGAATTGTCCTGACTTTGAACTTACTATTTCAACTTATACTGGTTTCAATTTTAAGCAATGGGGTTTAGGGGTTTAAGAAAAGCGAGCTCAACAATTTTTCAAGTTTTCCACTTACTAGGGTTAAAATTAAAGAAATTTTACAGTATTATTAAATATTAATAAATTAATACATTTCCATACAGATGTAATCTAAATTAAATAGTATTATTTATCTTAACAACTAAGCTATGCAAATTTTTTTTTTAAATAATTATTTCTTAAATAGGTCATTTATTAACTATACAGACAAGATTATTAAATAAGTATCTTTATTCTTATCAAGTATGGACAACCTCCTGGCATAACAGTTAACGCATGTTAGTACATTACTGGAGATCACAGGTTCAATTCCCATCTAGCATCAGGGTGTTTATGTATAATATTTATATATCAGTTGTATAGTACCCATAACACAAGTGCTATGCAACTTAGTTTGGGACTAGATGGTGTTTATTTATTTATTTTTAGTAAGACTTACAGGCTAATAAAAATTACAATATGTATATATAATCTAACATTCTTAAAAACTATTGCTGATTACAAGTCTTAACATTTAGTTATTTAGCACTACTCTACACAGTAAAAAGAAAAGAAAAAATTAATAACAACTTATATTCAATGTTCAACAGTGTTGCGTGAAATGTTTATTATTATTTATTAATCATTAGGATCCTTTACAATAATTAAAACCTCCGTATTTATTATTTATTTAATCACTGGGATGTTTTAAGAAGATTCAAATTATCCTAGTGATTTTTCTACTGAATCTTTTTTTCTTCAATCTGTCATATCTTCTTGATACACATTATTTTTTAATCAAACTCATTTATAATTATTTAAATTGTTTGCTTCCTAAACTGCAACTCTATGTTGGGACTTCGGCTCAACAACAATTTATTAATTGGCAACAGACGGCGGAAAACAGAATGGTTATGCCAATAAATTAAGTCCAAAGTTTATTTTCACACGTTCATACAAATTGTCAGTAAAATATAGTTAGTAAAACAAAAGCAATGTTTCCCTAAGATTTATATAGATGATACACATAAATGTAAAGTAGAAATTAAGCTAAAGTAACTACATACCAAACTTAGCAGAAGATCGAAAATTAGACACTTTGACTAAAGATTTCGCAACTTGAGACGCCATGGCTGAACAAATGATGTACTATATACTGAAAAGAATAATTTAAAACGCTACAATAGTATATTAAAAGTATTTAGTAACTTTTAATTAAAACCTAAAAGAAAGTTGGACTGGACTCTGACCTAGTGTGACAGCAACACAGATTCGTCATAGGGTTACCATTACAAAGTATAAAAAACGCAAATAATATCTTTAAAAAAATTCAAGAACTCAATTGAATACATATAATGCAAATTAACGAATTTATTTAAAAAAATACTAAAAAATATTTTAAAAATAATGGTGTATTCACTTTCAAACATATTTACAGTTCGCCTTACCCTTCATACTATATAATAAGGTTAATTTAAAAAAGTCTAAAGGTAAAATATAGTATTATATAAACAGTTTAATTAAATATTCTGGTCACACTAGCTAAGACTTGCAATCTGGCGAATTGTAAAAACGTTTATTCTTACAAACTCAGATTTATTAATAATTAATTAATATAATTGAATGTAATTAGATAACGATAAAGCCAAATAATAATAAAACAACTAAACTATAATAATTATACTATAACGAAATTGTATATGTTTTAGTCACACTCGCCAAGTCGCGACATCTAGTAAGCTGTAACAACAGTAATAATTTGAAAATAAAATTATAAATGTTACACATCCAATTGTAGGAACAAAACGTAGTTCTTAGAGCAAAAAAATTGCGGGTAGTATATTTTTTTTTCAACCTTGTTACAATTTCCTTGCCTTCGTTTTTAATCCATCCTCTATCGTGGTTGAAGGTATAAGTTTAAATTACAAGAAAATTGATTTAAGCTATTTTCTTTTAAACCCAATGTCGTAGATGAAGATTCATCATAAATAAGAGTAAGTTTACATAATATTACTTTAAAATTAATTGTAAAAGAATTTATTATCGTGTTGTGGAACTAAATCCACGTGTGAATCAGTACAGCAACGTATCCTAACGATCAACTAAATATGGAAAATGGTCGATTTATTGAGCAGTCTTTACATTTCTCGAAGTATTTTATAAATCCTCGATGGAAAATCTGGGAGTTTAATATTAAAGACGTATAAAAGATCTTAAATGTTTAATTTAAAAAAATATTATAAATTTTCATAATCAAAAACATCACAAAATACTATTCCATTTTTAAACATACTAAAATTACATTAAAATAATGTTAGAGCCTAAAGGGGTCTAGAAAATTATATGTTTATAATTATTTTTCAACATGTACATGCTGTATAATTTAATTATTAGTTACGATTATAAGGTAGTTTCAGATAGATGTCTCCATTTTTTATTTACTAATTATGTCGGTTGAAATAGAATGTTTAGTGATTATTATATCCAATAACTTTTTATGTAGTTGTGGTTTATTCTTGAGAATTGGTTACAAGTTCCAATTATTGACCTAAGTAAATCAAATACCTATACGTTCTTTGGTGATATTAGATTTAGTAAAGTCATAAAACTTTAAATAACGGCTCATAGCGTCTCAATACTTGGTTCACGCCCCGCCCCCTGGAGGATACCTTCTTTTCAAATTTGTTTGGGCGTAGCCACTTCGCCTCCATAAAATTGCGGAAAGCACGTAGACCGGGGTCGTACGCTTGTATTATGGTTTAAACGAGAATGTATTGTAATTGTTTTATTACTGAGGAACAACCGGCAGACCCACTGATGGCCCACTTAATAGTAAGCAGTTGACTTCGCCTATGGATGTTTGCAACGTTAGGAATACCGCGAACACGCTGCTGTCCCATAAGGGTACAGGAACTTGGGTCACTAATGCCGGAACACAACACGAGGTTATTATGGCGGCATACTTATAGACCAAGGGTGGTCGCCAGCCCTACCATGTAGCTAGGGTTGTTTTGTCGCCTTTACGATAGGCTGACCTCGGCCGCAGAGGTTAATATTTTCACTCTATCTTTGTTCAGCTTTACACAGGTCCGCCATGAATCTTCGAGAATTCATCATCGCCACGTGCCTGGTGGCATGTTCAGCGCAGTTTATGGACGAGATGCAGGTATACGAGAGAAGGTGCCTCGGCGAGGATATGTTCCCTTGCATGGGAGGGGGCTGTATCTTCCAAAACCAATATTGTGATGGCCACATGGATTGCGCTGATGGATCGGATGAGAGTTTATGCTGTAAGTTATGTTCTGAAAATATGTATACAGTGGAGCATCGATTATCCGAACATAGATCAGCGAATGTCCGCTTATCTGAGCTACTACATACGCCCCAATAAAACTGACGCCAACGTTAGCACTATCAACTGCAAGTTCAAATAATGAAGATAAAAACGTGATTGGGGCTTCTGAAGCGTATACTTGCTTAGATGCCTTACTTTGGTTTGAAACACAAGTTGAAAACTATCAGTATAAAATGTCTTTAAAAACAGTACATGATCTATCCGGTTGTAAGCCAGCCGGTAGGTTTCATTCAGCAGACGAGGATCGAATAATTTTTATGCGTTAACTGTAACTTTTTTATTATAACAAGTCTGTCTAAGTGTCTACACTTTATCTTTAAGTCCTATTTGTCAATAAAGATAAAAATGTATGTACTTATAAGTATGGTTCTTATTCACCTGTATCTAATTTGTATGGGTGAAGAAACAATACAATTCGAATATCCGAAAAGTCCATTTTCCGAACACGCATGTCCCCCAATTAGTTCTTATAATCGACGCTCTACTGAATAATATACATATATCATTCAGATTCGAGGAATAGATGGCTTTAGTAATATGTATCTCGCGCTGTAGAAGTCCGATCGGGTCACGGTAGGTGGCGTTAGGAACATGAGATTTCGTAATACAAAGCTTTACTGACAGTTTTTTGATTCTTTGAATCAGTTTTATTTGAGCACGCGTCAAAGATTGACATGGATTTTTATGGCTTAGAAATTAAATTATTGTATATTTTTTGTTATTCGATTATTCCGAACTATTTTTCGTGACCTTATCTCATATGGGGTCGGCACAACATGTTCTCTCTTTCTACTCTCCTCTATTAGCTGTCATCTCAACATTCACACTCTTTTTGACCTCGCCCGTCTGGATAGCGACCACCTTTGGTCCGAGTATGTCGCCATAATACCCTTGTGTTGTGTTCCGGCATTATTGACCCAAGTTACTGTACCTTTATGGGACAGCGTGTTCGCGGTGCCACTTTCAAATATAATTTTATTCAAGTGCTATACATTGTATATATATACATTTGATTGACTTTGGATGTTTATCCCGGTTCAATCGTTGGCAGGCAGTGCATTGTACTGTAGCATCACTGGGCTCGTTTTTGCTCTTCACTTCTATCATCAGTGCGCGACATGAAACACAGATATTTTCTGCCTCACTTATTATATTTACTTACCGCTTTATTTTAGCATCTATTTGTACACATTTGCCAAATAATCTGAAATAATGCCAAATCCGAAATAGCCAAATAATGTTATCCGTGCAGGGCTGGGCTGAAGCTAGAGTCGAATTTGAGGTAGGGCAGCATTGGTTAAATGTAGGGCAGAAGTAAAAAAATTATCATAATTGATCTGCCCTCGAAGCGTTCATGTTACGTACTCTCAGGATCTGGAATGAGCTTCCGGCTGAGGTTTTCTCAGCGCGGTATGATATGGGGTTCTTCAAAAAAGGCGTTATAAAATTTCTTCGAGACCGGCAGCGCGTTGGTGGTGCCTCTGGTGCTGCAAACGTCCATAGGCGACGGTGACCACCTGCCAGGGTGGGCCGTTTGCCTGTCTGCTGTCCTACAGCAATAAAAAACATGCCATGGGATTCTAAAACAAAAGTAACTTGATTTTTATTGTGAAGAAGAAGACCTCCGAAGAAGAATCGTCCAAAATACCTTCAATAGCGTAAGTGGTTATAAGCTGTCGGTAATGTAAACGCTTGTCTCCAGTACACAATCAGCCAGACGCAAAGCTTTGCAATGAGACCCACGAGTACATGTGTCAGGATCAGAAGCGGTGCATACCAAGAGTTCTGATTTGCAACAACGACACCGACTGCGACGATGGCAGTGATGAGATGAACTGCACCATCATCTCCCTAGCGCCGGTCAATGTAAGTAAAATTTTTCTATCTACCTTCTTCCAAGCCTTTTTCATTTCGATTCCCAAATACGTTCAGTGTTCAGTGTGGCGAGTTCGGTTCCCGTCTCGAAAGAAAAATATAAGTAGTATACCAGTACCCATAAGTGCTCTGCTGCTTGCTTCGAGACTAGGTGGCGCTGGTTTTTTATTGCTGGGGAACAGCAGCAGGACCACTTTATAGTAAGCAGTTATTGTCGTATGTATGTTTGCACAAGAGTGCATGGCATCGTGGGATTGAAACTCATGAGGAAGAAGAGGACTACATATGTTCAACTCTGCTGATATTATTATGTTTATTGTCTTAGTCGCAAAGATCACTAGAGGACTTCTTAATTTGAAGGAAAGAAATAGGCTTTCTTCTTTTATCTAGTCCCGTAGATTATCTTCTGAGTTTCTATTCTGTTTTTCTGAGCGTTGTTGTGGTGGGTAGCAGAATATAACTTAAGGCGTGGTCCAATGGCATAGGGTGGGCTAATATAGACGTGGGCGAGGTCGCATCCGTGAGGCCGTTTTTCTTTGGTGCCCAAGATCAACCCAATAAATATTTGCAAACATTATAAACAATTAGCCCGTCTGGATAGCGACCACCATTGATCTTAAGCACGCCGCCTTAATAACCTTGTGTTGTGTTCCGATATTAGTGACCCAAGTTCCTGTACTCTTATGCGACAGCAGCGTGTTCACGATGACCCATAGGTGACGATAACTGCTAAATTCTAAGCGTGCCGTCAGCCTGTCTGCTTTCCTACAGCAATAAAAAAATACATTTAAAAATATACGGGAATTTTAATTCTGGTGGCATTGTATTTAAAAAGACCTCACGAGGCCCCTATAAGGGCGAAGCCGTACGCGAAGGGCCACTTCGGCCACGTCTAGCTACGCCGCTAGCGTAGCTCCACGGGCTCCATTGTGTGATGTTACGTGTAATGTACATGATATTAATGGTCAGATTTTCTACAGTCAACTTGTAAAGGATTCAAATGCGGTGACGGAAAGTGCATTTCTCCGTTATGGGTTTGTGATGGTACGTACGATTGCAGCGACTACAGCGACGAGTTAAACATGGAGTTGTGTCGTAAGTATACCCATACTGTATACGGGCGTAGACTTATTATTTTTTGCCTTAATTTCTTTGCCTTAATTTATATTTTTGATATATTAATTTTATATTCAAATAAAATGGAATTTAAAGAAAAAGTTTTGACATAATAATTATAAAGACTAAATCATAATGTTAGCATAAAATCCTAACCATTATTTATTAATTGCAACAGTATATGGAGTATGCTATCATGCTTTTTCGTAGTGCTTATTTTGTTAGTTTTTTTTTTCTGTTTGATTGTTTTTTTTCTTGTATCTTTTCAATTTAATAGTAAAAAACACTCTTAATTAATTTGTAAAGAGACTTGGGTCAACTAAGGATAGAGTAGAATAGAGGTTGGCACTGAAAATCAGCGCCGTGTCGAAATTTCGATACGGCTTAATGCTGAGTGCAAACCTTATTGGTGGAGGGACGGCGAATATTGGCGAAAACATGTACTCTATTTGGTAACTCTTATATTTGCTTGTGTTTTATGATATTTTTTCTGTATTCGTCATTCTTGACCACCAACAAAATATCTTTCTTTCTTTCTTTCCTTCTTTCTATTACTAGCATTTCAAGCTTGTACACTAAAAAATGTAACTATTCTAAATCTTTCTGCAATTATTTCTTCGTGAAGGGGCGGAGTAAGAACCCTAACCCTGCGGCCGGGGGCACCCTGTCGTTAAAGGCGAAAACACAACCCCAGCTGGTTTTAAAATATACCGCCATAATAACCTTGTGTAGGGGTGTTCAATAAAATAATGACAATTAGTATGACGCAATTATCTTTTATTAAACACTTTGTATATCTTTCTTTTAAAGCCAAAATTCCCGTTTTAAAATAAATATTCCTCCTGATCCCTTAAAAGTTCGTGTACCGCGGCAACTTCTTCAAATTTATGTTCCTTTAACCGCGAATCACTAGAAGCTAGGTCCGGTGAATATGGAAGGTTTTCCTTCAATTCGAAGCCAGCTTCTTAAATGGCAGCCATCGTAACTTTGGACTTGTGCGCAGGGGCGTTATCTTAGTGAAACAAAACAACTTTAGCGAGTTTGCCACGCTGTTGCTTGCAATGATGTTGTAAATAAAATAACATCATTGGTTGCTTGCATATTTCCTCACGCAACTTTGTTATTTGCTCTGCATATAAATTCCCCAGAATAGTGGCTCTTAATTATTATTATAATTAAGATATTCGATCCGATACCGATATATTCAATACCGGCTGATCCAAGTCATGGACTGTTTTTTCGTTTCCGGGTCTGATGAAGCCATAATATTTCATCCATAGTTATGAATCAAGCCAAAAAACGGTCAAGATCTTGTTGTAACAAACCCAAACAGCTTTGTGAAATTCTCAGTCTCGTTTGTTTCTACGCTTCAGAAAGCATTCGGAGCACTCAGCGCGCTGACACTTTTCATACCCAAATGGTTGTGTATAATATTATGGACACTTCCTATAGAAATCTTCATTTTTACTCCTATAAATCAAACAACAGTAATACGGCGGTCCGCCAAGACAATGTTTTCAACTTTTTTTAATCATTTGTTCAGTCACTACCGATGTAGGGCGTCCCGTGCGGGGGTCGTCTTTAATGGAAGTTCTTCTTCGCTTGAACGCGCAACCGTAGAATATGGAGAAACATGAACGCCTAATGTTGCTTTTAAGTCTTGATTTACCAGCTCCGTAGTAAAAATTTTCAAACAGAGATATTTTATTACCGCGCGAACTTCAATTTTATCCATTTTAAAGAACACGTTCCGACACGACGCATTAAACAAATGACTTTTATTTTTAAAAAACAAAAGAGAATTGATTGTTTTTATTATTATTATATCTAATATCTGGGCTATGCCTGCCAGTATTTATTTTTTTATTTCGAAGGAGAATATATCGAATTATCACTATTTATTGAATACCCCTCGTATTATAGCATAAGTGAACCAAGTTTCAGATCTCTTATGCGAACGATAGCATGTTTGTGGTGTCTATTATTTCACCTTCTACCCGGGGGATCACAAAGAGCAGCCAGATTGTGAGTAAAATGTTCCCCCACTCTATATAGACCTGTGCACGCGTCGCACGTACGCATGAGTTGCATAAACGACCGACAGCATGTTTGTGCTAAACTTTCAGCTTCTTGACATACTCGTATATTATTCGTTGCTTATGTTGTATGCGACGCACGCGTGGTTCTAATGGGGGAACATTTTACTTACAATCTGGCTGCACTGTTACAAACTTGCCGTACCAGAACGTACCGATTTGATTTTGATTTTTTTTTCTTTATTATTTATGATACTAATATTTTTTGTATTCCTTAATATTTAGTACATATAAATGTTTGGTTATTGTTAATAAATTACTAATAATTAAATTGCTTATTGTTAATAAACGTGATATAAATAATTGTTATATCGTCACTTCAAGGGTCCTAATGGAAGATCAGCGCAGGATGCTCTTTAAACAGCTCCTTGCATTGCTGAGTTAGGCACCTTTTTAGGGCTAAGACAAATGTGTTAGTGATTTCTTAATGTATATTTTTTTGTTATAGTTTTAAGCTCTAAATAAATTATTTTTCTTTCTTTCTTTATTTCTTTCTACCGCTAAACAAGCCGTGTCACCTTTAAATGGCTTCACAGGGGCGACTGCTGTCTCCTCAACCCAACCCAACTGGTGGCTCACATTTGACTCCACAAATTAGCATACCTAAGGTACATCACGTGTATATATTTATAAAATCTTTTCTTACCAGGTCATGTAAGCCAACGTTATTTAGACACATCCTTCTGCAACCAATTACATCAAGATTTCGGCATATATTATCATTTGTGCAACGATATGTCGTTCTGCCTCCCAGATAGCTTTATGTATGATGGGGTGAAGGACTGCAAAGATGGCAGTGACGAGGACCCTGCGTTTTCTAATTGTAAGATAATTTTACATTTTATTACTAACTCTTATACAGCTTTACTAACTCGTAAATAATTTTGGTCCTTCGAGCTGGATAACAATACAATATCGAGCCACAAAAATCTCAAATCTTCTTCTTCCTGACTTTATACTACAGTATGTAGGATCGGCACAAACAGTTTATTATAATTATAAGTCACAAACATGGTTTTAACTGAAATGTAGACCACATGATCTGTAGAGCAAATAAAGTAAAACTTGATGTATTTTGGCAAGATTTATGCATAATCTTATTTATAGTTCAATTATACGCCGCTGATTGTGTTTATGAGTCAATTGTTCCAATAATCAGTGTATAAATTTAAATAAATAAATATAAATATTTTGTGACAATTCACACAGCGTTATCTAGTCCCAAACTAAGTAGCACTTGTGTTATGGGCCCTAGACAACTGATATACTACTTATATACTTTTTTTTTGTAAATAAATACATAAACACCCAGACGCGAGACGGGAATCGAACCCGTGACTTCCGCGAGCGTACCGACGTGCGTTATCCGTTACGCCACCGAGGTCGTCAATGTAATTTGAACAGAAAATACCATTAAAAAGACCAGCTTTAATATCTTTACGTTGCAGCTGATTTGGTGTAAGTAATATTAATGTGAATACCATGCGGAGCACCCGAATTTGCATTCTGATCAAACACACTTTTATTTATTCTTTTTTAAATAGTATATAAACCAAATATATATATATATATATATATATATATATATATATATATATATATATATATATATATATATATATATATATATATATATATATATATATATATATATATATATATATATATATATATATATATATATATATATATATAAAATCGGGATTCATGGATGATGATTTTCTAGCATCAAACTATTGTCCTTTAATGTTTCTAGGGCACACGATGTGCGCAAACCATGATTGCTACAACAACCAGACCCGCTGCTACCCCACCCGCCAGGGCCCGCTCTGCATCTGTCACGAGAATGTGTTGACTTCTTACAACCCCGTCACTCATAAATGTGAAGATGTTAACGAGTGTCAAATGGATGTACCTCAATGTTCGCACAAATGTGTCAATTTTGACACACATTTCGGCTGCAGATGTGAGGATGGATATATCATGGATCAGTTTAAATATCTCTGTTTTGCTCAAGGTATGTGCTTTTTATTTCCGCCTAGTATTCTGTGCAGGGGTGGGAATAAGAACAAGAATACTGACCCCTGCAGCCGGAGTGACCTGTTGTTAAAAGCGACAAAACAACTCTAACTAGGTACGGCTCCAAGCCCTGGATGAAAACCAACCCTGGTCTTTGCCGCCATAACCTTGTGTTTCGGAATAAGTGGTCCAGGCTCCAGTTCCCTTATATGGACGGCAGCGTGTAATGGTACCCCTGGCAGCACAATAGGCGACGGTAACTGCTTACTATTAAGCCTGCCTGCTGTTCAATAAAAAAAATATTGCCTAATTTATTCTTATTTAGGGAACACGTTTTTAGTTTCGGCTCAGAAACACTCTTAGTGCTTGGCCAGACTGTACACGCGGGCGCGGGGCGGTCGCGGCGCGGCATTTTTAAACATATGAAACCTTATTTGAGTGTCCGTAGTGGGCACGCGGGCGGTTTCATATGTTAAAGTAGTCGCGCCGCACCCGCTCCGCGCCCGCGTGTGCAGTCTGGCTAAGCACTTAATGTGTATAATATAACTTAATATAACAGCCCATTATATTCCACTGCTACGCTGGGGCCTTCTTTTATAGGGAGCGTACAGCATATCCGCCATATGCAAAGCGATTTCGTGGGTTCACATACCGCTGTTCTTGGTATGCATGTTTCCTCACTGTGTTTTTTTTCACCGTCAGTGAATGGCAAGTATAATAAGTACATATTACATTAGGTGAGGAATACTACCTAAGCTACCACCACTGTGGGATTCGCTGGACCATTAGATTGGTCACCGAATTAAGAGGCACCTGACAGGCCATACATAGAAACTCTAAAAAGCATAAGTAATTGAAAGTGTTTTCTATTTTCCCAAAACATCAGGGCCAGAGGCGATGTTGTTCTTCAGCACACGCACGGATATCAAGTACATCAAGATCAAATCCAAGCAGATCGTTACAGTGGCCACGGGAATGAAAAAGGTAATAAAATCATTTTATCACATCCTTCGTGTCCATTCCCCTTGTTTTAGCTGGGATAGCGCAGTCTTCCAGAACTAGACTTTTTTGCTGCTGGAGTTCAGCAGACAAGCAAGCGACCCACCCGATAGCAGGTGGTCACTGTCATCTGTAGATGTTTGCAACATCGGAGGTATTGCAAAGGCGCTGCTAGCTTCGAAAAAATTTTTGTTTAAAAGTAATTTACTGTCTGCTCCTAGATGTAATAATAGCGCCAGTTTTTAAAAACTTGCATAATGTATTATTTGCATAAATTAGGCAAAGGATTTATATTTAACATGCAAAAAAGATCATTTACATTATGAATAAAATTTAACATTCTCAAACATTTCCTCCATTTTTTTGCATCTCTGTCCTTGGTTTGCAGCATCAGGGTAAAACGTCTACGCGAAATAGCGCATGTATTTATCGTCTGCTTCGCTCACACATGTGTGTCTTTTTTCAACTTGTTTAATTTATTAATCTCGCTTTATTATCATATTTTGTACAATGCCGGCGATGCCGGTCACGGACCGAAAGTGCACCTAATCATCTCTTTAGGGGGAGAGAAGCGGTGGTTAGAGAGACGCGATACCTTGCAGTGGGCAAAGAAATTCGCACTGATCTTGATTCCACCCCTTCCCGGTTCAGGTCTGCTCGCGCGAGAAATGTTGCCCGGCACCAGCTAAATGTCACAAACTAGATACTGAACATACAATCTTATGGTACGGCCAATGAGAGTTAGTAAAAAGTAACTGAAGCCAATTGCGCACGGCACAGAGAGTCTTCAGGGTGGTTGAACGTCGACCGTCCTGCGCGTTTAGAGGCTCACGCGACACTTCGCCGAGAGTGAGGGTAGTTAACAAAATCAGGAGGCGAAATTTCAACTACCCTTTATGCAAGGATCGAACATACTCGTATTTATACAGACCATTTTAAAATACACAGTAAATATCACATTTATTCAAATAAATAAAAACCTTCGAGAAACAACTGAATGTGACAAAGACCGAGTACTTGGCTTATAGGCCAGCTATAGCTCTACAGATTCCACACCCATCCGTATAGGCAATGACACAGCTGAGTGCACGTATTACACGGGTCTGGTGACATCGATTGCGACTTCAAAGCACATATTGCTGCCGCGTGGCGAAAATGGCGTGTGGTGATTGGAGTCATTTGTGATCTCAAGATACCGGTCTAGTTGAGTTGTCTATAAGACTATAACTAAGCCTGTTCTTTTGTACAGCTATGATATGTGGCCGGTGGTAGAGCGAAACAAGTAGAAGCTGCGTGTCACTGAGATGAATATGCGGCGGTTAATGTGTGGACTGACGATTGCAACCACAATTTAACGCTAAGATGGTGTGGACGAGGAAGCAATTTGCCTTATAATCGACCAATATTCTATTTGGGCGCCACTAACTCATGCTCCTCCTTTTACTAGGTTTCTACTAAGCGTTTGATTGCGTTATGTTAGATTGGAAAGTGTGGAGGAATATAACAATTTAATCTATATGATTTTATTTTGAAGGCTCATGGAGTTTCCTACGACGGAAAATACTTATACTGGTCAGAGACGGCTGACGGACACCAATCCATCGTCAGAGCACATCTAGATGACGTGGTAGGAACCAAGCAGGTATGCCAAGAATAAATTTAAACCGTAGTTTCTGGAATAATTTAGTTCATAAATTATTGAGATCTGTCCAAACTGTTGGTTGGACAAGCGTTGTGGGAAGCCTGAGCCCGGCAGTAGGACGTTATGGGCTATTATTATTATTTTTTATTTCTGAGGAACAGTCCATTTAATAGTAAGCATTTACCGTCACCTGCGAATGTTTGCGACGCTAGGGGTACCGTGATCACGCTGCTGTCCCATAGAGGTATAGGAACCTGGACCACCAATGCTGAAACACAACAAAAGGTTATAATGACGGCATACTTATCCATTGATCTGTCCCGTTCGACTACAGGTCGACAGAATTTTGAAAATTTGTAATAAAGAACAGAAATGGTTGTCATTCAAACGGGCTTGGGGCCTTACCACGTGGCTAGGATTGTTTTGTCGCCTTTTACGACAGGCCGACCTCAGCCGCAGAGGTTAGTATTCTTTCTCCGCCCCTGCACGGAGAAGATTATATACTGTGTGCAGCACATAAAGGACTTCGTAATCTGGAAATGAAATAGTCGAGTTACTTTAATATATAAATCGACTCTTGTTCTGATTACAGATTTTAGTGGGTCTAGGTTTAGAAGATCCTGGAGATATCGCAGTGGATTGGCTAGGTGGGAACATTTATTTCGGTGATACGGAGAGAGGGATCATTTCCGCGTGTACCATAGATGGAGCCATGTGCACCACCGTTAAAACGCCTACTTGGCATCCCAGATATGTTACACTTGATGCCAAAAACGGGTACATTGCTGATGTTTCAAATAACTTTTATTATTAATTATTGTAACTCATTATGATTAAATATTTTTATGGCTGAGTTTGGCTGGCAGGTAAACGCCTACCCGCCTACGTAGGAGGTCACCGTAGCTTATGGACGTTTGCAACACTAGAGACATTGTCAAAGCGCTACCGGCCTTGAAAAGGACCTAAAACCTGGTTTATTAGTGTACCATAACTATACTGTCAGAACGAAAATCCACGGATTTTGTCCATCTAAAGGTTGTCTGGAAAAAATCGCTCTCAGCGATAGGACAGACATTAGTATGTTCATTTTTTAAATGAAATATCTATTTGTTCTGTCATCATCATCATCCTAGTGTTGAATCCCGGTTACAACCTAAACTTCTGCTTCGGTGTCCGGGATCCGCATTCTGACTTTTTCTTCTCCGCTTCGCACAGTCTTGTCCCTTTGGGCCCCTGGTAGGGAGTCCGTTGACATACGTCTTGCATCCGTTTACGACGTCAAGCTTTCTTTGGGTGTACCGCACTGGCTGGCTAAGGCGACATGGACAGACAATTGTTTTGTATTACAATAAAGAATATTCTATTCAAGTCTTATACTCGCATGTATATTTTTTTCCACTTCTATTTTTAAGGGATGATTCGGGTCTTTGATCAACCCCACGTAAATTCACGGACCAACAAGTACTGGAACTCATAATCCTATACTTAACATTGTAGTGTGGTAGGAAAACCTCAGTTGAGCTAAAAATTGATGTTCTCAACAAACAAAAATGATTGCAAACTACCTATCTATACTTATTATGAAATAATCTCTTTTCCGCAGTAAAATGTATTGGGCCGACTGGCACAGGAAACCTGTGATAATGGTAGCAAAGATGGATGGTTCTGCGTCTGAAATTCTAGTAGATAACCTTCAGACCTTCCCAACTGGTCTTGCTGTTGATGCACCGAATGGCAGATTGTATTATGTAGATAAGACTATATGCGTCGTCGTGCTGACCACTAAAAATACTTATGTAAGTAATATTTTATCCTCTTTGAGTTAATCTAGTTAGACATCTATATGTTTCTATTTCTAATATTTATTTAAATTCGCAACAACTTTACGTTCGTCCCCATTTCTTTGAGAGAAATTCTTTCATATACGAAACGGTTTTCGAGAACTTTCTTCAAGGTCTGTAGGATGTTAGCAATGCCCTGGTGTGCACATTTCTATAGGCTACGATGGGCATTTGCTATTAATTGGGCCGTTTGCCTGTCTGCTAAACTCCAAATAAAAAAATACGTACGTATGTATACTAAATACCTGTAAATGTAAGCAATAAAGAGTTATCTATCTATCTCTCTATTACGTTCGCGTGGAATTTTCCAGAGTACTTTTCAGGAATAAATAGTAGATAATCCTGTTATATTTCTTATATTTACCAATTTTCACTATAAACAAAATCTGTCCCAAAATTCATCATTCATTCCATTTAGCTGATGTGCCATGATAGAGCTTGTTGTTGCTAATTGAATGTTTATTACATCCATCCATCCATCCATCCGAAATTTATGTATAATATTAGTATAGATTTAAGTAATATCTCAACAGACATTATTCGAAGAGCCATTCCACCATCCATATTCGCTCGCGGTGTTCGAGAACACGGTCTTCTGGAGCGACTGGACCTCAAACACCATTCAAACCAAAGATAAGCTCCATAATAACAATGCAAAAAGAGAAATTCTACTTACTCTTGATTCACCTGTTTTTGGTAAGTTTTCAAACATCATATTTAATCAAATATGCGAAAAAATTTTCATGAATCAACATAACAACCTAACTCTACAGTCTAGGCGTAGTCAATTGGCGGTAAAATTCAAAATATGTCGTAGCCTTGTTGATTGCTCTAAAATAACTAATAGATTATGTTACACTCTCCCAAGAACAATTCATCGACGTAAGCTGCGGGCGCACTCTGTTTCCGATTGGGAAATATACTGCTTTTGATAATATAGATATTTTTGCAACATCTGCCCCTCAATTCCAATCTAAGGTTATCGAGGTTCTCAGTGGTGGGCCACCTGCTGCACATTAAGCAGCATAATGCTTACTTTTAATATCGGTCCCTTGTATCTCTGGTTTTATTTTTTTATTAATTTTGTTTTTAATTACTACTTTTATCACTCTAAGTGTAAAAGTCTAAGTTTTATATCCCAGAAAATTAATACATGGAAATGTTGTTGTTAATAATACATTTAAAAAAGAATGGTAAATTTATTTAGTATGTATTGTATGGATATTTATTTCCCAAAAAACTAGAAAAAACAGAAACAGAGACTAGACAAAACACTTATCTCCGAGAGGAGAAACATATTGATGCATTGCTATGTGAAACTAGAAGGAAGAATAAAATCTTTTTTAATTTTCATCCTCTAAGAAGAGACGGACATATACTACCTTGACCAAGGCGGATTGGTGAGTAACACATACCGGTGATATCAGTATGCAGGTTTTCTCACGATGTAGTTTCACCGTTGTGGCAATTAAGTTATATGCAGGCTGTATATTAGTGAGCATGCCATTGTGGGATCGAACCTCGACCTGTTGCTTACCAAACATAATACAAATTGTCTACCACGTACCTAAAATAGCTCCATTTAATATCCTTTCAATACTAAATCATTTTTAGGCATGCATATTTATCACCCTGCGTTGATGAATAAGACTACAAACCCTTGCTCTGGTAATTTATGCTCACACTTTTGCTTCATCACCTCAAATGAAACACATGCCTGCGGTTGTCCTGAGGGTATGACTCTTAAAAACAACAAATGTGAACGTAAGTTTATTTTTATTTAATAAAATATGTAATTTATATTTCCTAAGCCGTTCATCGCATAATACCTGAGGTACGCGTCTGTATATTACATCCAGGTGAATGTTCTACGCGACTATTTGGCGTTAGGTTTCTTCCATGACACTTTCTTTACGTAAAAGTTACAAAAAATTATGCTTCTAAATTGAGTTTCCCAAAAGACGAGAACCCCATCTAAAAGTTCGAAAGATACGACAGTGTCTACGATCTCCATGATGCGTTTGATTAAGCTTTGTAATCGTTATTTTAACATTAAAATTAATCATTCAACTTCCTCCTCTATTTCTTAACATCCTCGTTTATTTTTTCCTCTAATAATCCCCGCTAAGCTATGGGGAAGAGTGGACGAAGTTTACCTCGTCTACTCTTCTCCATATCTTAGCTTGTATCTGATCCAATTAAAGATTAAAATGCCCATAGCGTCAAGAGGTGTTCTTCGGATAAGGTGCAGCCATCTGTCCAACCGCTACGCTTTTGCGTAAAAAAAAATAGCTGAAAAGAGAATGTAACCTATTGTTTAATATTTCTATAAATTTATTCATAGTTATTTATATCAGTTATAAACACTTAAAAGTATGTACGAAAATACAGTTTTAAGCAAACTCAAATAATAAGTCTTCAATTAAAATTACTAATTTAATTTATACTGCTATCTTCTCCATATTTTGGTGGTATATGGTACTTCACGAAATATGTTTATTGACGTTATATATATCGACTGTATAATATAATATAAATCATATTAAAAGAATTTATATATATTATATTTACTTATTTATATTTCTTTTAAATAAAGAAAATATAGGGGTACGTTTTACAATTACAGATATAGCGACATACCGTCCCCAATATCTCATAGTGGGAGGCGGTGAATTGTTCACCAGGATTCAGTACAATGCTTTGGGTAATCCAGAGACACACGCCACCAATTTCAATATTGGCAGAGTCCAGGCTATGACTTACGATAGCGCAAGAGGTAAATAAATTGATTTCATGTATCCATCTATCAACTTGTATGCTTGCCATAAATAATTTTAATTTGAAATTAGATGATTAATCTATCCGTGCAGGGGCGGAGAAAGAATACTAACCTCTGTGGCCGGGGTCGGCCTGTCGTAAAAGGCGACAAAACAACCCAACCTAGCTACGTGGTAGGGCCTCAAGCCCGTCTGGATGGCGACCACCTTTGGTCTTAAGTATGCCGCCATAATAACCTTGTGTTGTGTTCCGGCATTAGTGACCCAAGTTCCTGTACCCTTAAGGGACAGCAGCGTGATTGCGATGCCACTGGCATTGCAAACACCTATAGGCGACGGTAACTGCTAAATTCTAAGCGGGCTGTCAGCCTGTCTGCTGTCCTACGCAATAAAAAAAATCTACATTAGTAGTTGTTTCAAAAAAAAGTTCCCATGCTTAAATTCCCGGTGCTATAAAGAAAACTCCTGGTATTTCTTCTGGCTTCACTTTTATGAAGAGAAGATCTGGAACTAAGAAATACTGTAAATTTATTCTGATTTACGAGTATGATAATATGATTTACCATTCTCAAATATAAAGAGCGATGTACTCACGAAAATCAAATAATGAAAAAGAAACCAATGAATAAGCCAGGCTTGATAATCACGGAACGATCAGAGCGATTCATAAAAATCTAATCTGATAATTACAATAAATCAAACATTAAACGTAATAAATATTTTGTAATGTAGATACTCTGTACGTTTACGATGGCCAACGCCGCACTGTCAATTATATCAACATGAGTGACTACACGCTTGGTTTCACGCGTACTCTCCTTTACAATGGTTTGGACAACGTTGTCGATATGGACTATGGTACGTATAGCTGCCATTATTTATTAAACTTCATTTTCATCCAATTATCTTCTTGGGATTTCAAATCTATAAATGTTACCATTACTCTATTCTCTCAACCAGAACAAAATCTGCTAGAACAAGTCTCCAAGAACACTAAAAATACTTTGTGGATTATAATAATAATAATAATCATTTATTTCAGATATTTTTTTATCCATAAGTTATTAGTGGGTTAGTCATATAGTAAAATTTTTAACAGTAAGTTAGAATTGTTAATAGGTAAATCCAAATTAATCCATACTACATTTTCCCCGTTACAATAGCACACAACAATAAATATTATGATGAAGATGTTATATGTTAAGCTATTGCGACAAGTAGATTTGTTTTTACTGCACGAGTTAAAGAGTGTTGCTTATGCTAAGATGTTGTATGGAAATCAACTAGCTACTCGGAAATATTATATTTTTTCTGCCGGTTTCCTGCAATAGGGACCTCAGAACTGTTAACTTAAATTTTGACATAATATGCATGACATTCCTTGAAAAATAAAAAAG
Organism: Malacosoma neustria; assembly: GCA_963693495.1. Taxonomy (NCBI): domain Eukaryota; kingdom Metazoa; phylum Arthropoda; class Insecta; order Lepidoptera; family Lasiocampidae; genus Malacosoma; species Malacosoma neustria. The sequence goes on from OY856394.1 coordinate 9,935,653, forward strand.
CAAGTAAGTGTATCCTAGCCCCGGAGCAGGAAGGATGGAGATATAGGACCGGAATGATTTCCTTCCCAATGACTTCTAAGTGTAAAATTGTACGTAACTATGCTTCGTTGACTCCGATTTAAACGATTTTTTTTCTTCAATAGATTACGCCTCGGATTCTTTATATATCTTGGATGCTGGCTATCGTTCCGTTGATGTCGTGTCTTTAAGGACTCTTCACCGAGTTATGGTCTACAAATTTCCCGAACATGAAATACCTATTGGCTTCTGCGTGATGCCGGAATACGGGTAGGTCGAATTCAATTCTTTATGAGATTCTTCTTTTTATTGCTGAGGAACAGTAGACAGTCTAACGGCCCATTTAATAGTAAGCAGTTTCTGTTGCTGTTTTTAACTAGCCCTGAAAAAAGCTCGGCGGTCATGCACAAAATCACTACTAGATTGTTATGTTATAAATACAGTAAAATATGAAAATCTACATATATATAATTTAATCGAAACGTACGGACCGAATGTTTCAAAAGTTATAAAGGCGGAGGGGGGATATTGTTCCAAATCTTGGAGGTAGCGTACCATAAACTACCGTTAAATGAAACCAATTTGTGCAAATGCATTGATATATAGCTGTAAAGAACGCTTACTATCTTCCCTCCATTTACTTGACCAACTAAGCTTGATATATATGTGTATCTTATCTTGTTTCGGGGCCGAGAAATATCTCGGACACTTCGACCCAATGGGATCTTTTATGTTCATTTTGAGTACTTTATGTTAGTTCAAGAATGGAGAGACGTGATTTTTGAAGGTATAGACAAGCAAAACAATTTCATCATGAATCATTTTGGACATAAAATTTGGATTAAATTTTAAATCTTCATAGCTTTGCTTAATAAAACGTAAAGTAACTGTAAGTCGTTCCCTTGGACTTGTGTATTCTCGCATTATGGTATCCTGTATTTGTATTAATGGCGTCACCATATTGAGGAGCTCTTCAAAAGTTTTTCAAATAAGCTGGTTCTAAATCACGTTCATCTGGCTCAATTTATGACATATCATTAACCTATTTTTAACTAAGATCTTTCTTTTTCGTCTTTGACATATTTGTATTGCAGAAAGTGCCAGCGCAATGCTTATTTTATGATGTTTAAGAAAAAGCCGGCGGCATCTTAAATTGACGTACGCTTCGCTGCGCAATTGATTTCATACTAACTGTGCAGGCAGTGGTCTCATGGTCTCGAAAAATTAAATGCGAATTCGGTACACCTACCAAAAAAATCGGTATATTTGGACTAAAAATAGTTTTTTTTTTTTCATTTACATACACTATATACACGCTCCACTGCTGCTACAGCTGCGTTGAAGCTACCATTTTACTCACTAATGTTGGTGAAGCTGAAGGACCGTATAAAAGAATGGTGCGGCTTAGGTCTAGAAAGATGGTAGCCACGGTGCGGGAAACCAAGTGGAAAGGAGACGGAAATATCCAGCAAGTCAGAAAGAGCGGCGACTCACCTGAGATTCTCCGATCTGCTACCTTCCACGGCTGGTTCTACGGTTAGAAGCCTAGGCCATTATAACTAGCGGTTCACAATAACACACATATAAAAATTCGTGCGGGTTTAACCAAAAAGAGGGCGGCGCGGCGGTGGTCGAGTAGGTTTTCGAAATCATCGTAAGGCTCCGTAGCATCTAAACTAACTTGCGGGTAGGCAGGGAAAAAAGGATAGGATGAGGCGCCTAACCAAATATAATGTATTTTTTGTGTGAAAATAGAGAATTAAGGAGACCTGTTTTTATTTAATACAATTAATTTGATTTATTCAGGCGGATGCTAGTTGCGGTAGTTGAAAGTGAGGAGAATAATGTCATCCGTATAATCAGTATTGGACTGGATGGAGAGAATAGACACCATATCCTTATAAACAAATTAAAAGGTAAATATACCCACTAAATGCCAATTAAAAATTAGTTAATATAATATAATTCTAATAAAATTTTCACAGTTCACCCGAATTTATGGTAGGAGTTAAACTGAGTGACAGGATAAGACCAAGATAAGGAAACGTTGTGGTCTGAAAGAAGATGTAGTGACAAAAATTGAGAAAGGTATGCTGAGATGGTTTGGCCATGTCGAGAGAATGAATGAAGATCAATTGACGAAAAAGGGTATAAGGCGAGCGTGAATGAAAGTGTTGGAAGGGGTAGACCTAGGCGGACGTTTCGATACCAGATCAGGGACGTCTTGAAAAAAGGCCAGGTGAAGAGTACCCTAAACCGAAGGGCATGTATGAAGGGAATAATGAAAGTGGACGAAGCGAAATAAGTATGTAAGGATCGTAGCAAGTGGAAAGAAGTGTCTCTGCCTACCCCTACTGGAAAGAAGCGTGATTATATGTATGTATGTAGTTCACCCGGAAAGTAAATCTTTCATCAATTTCATCTGTTGCTTAACTGGGTGAACCTTCTGGCAGTTGAGTTTAACTAGAATATTTAAGGCATTAGTACCTTTACAAATAACGTGAAAGCTAAATTTTATTCAGTTGTCCAGCAGTATGATACCGCTTCAGTATGATCTCTTACATTCGAGAGGAATAAATCGAAGAATAAATGAAGGATTTTTCTTTGTTTTCAAGTTGCTTTAGAATATAATAATACTTTATATATTTGTAGGTCCTCATATTCGATTAAAGTATGACAATATTATGGATCTTGTTTACGTATCGGATGAAGGGAATGGTCTAATTGAGTTCATGAATCCTGAAGGTAGGTCATCCTCCATACTTCTATTATAATACTATTTGATGACCTTAATATTGTTTGATTGTATAACTTAATTTTCAACTTTATGTATATAGTTATAAGTATTGTTATGAAATAAATAAATTATTATTATTATTAATACAATCGTAAGAAATCCTGCACTTGTTGCTTTTTATAAGCTGAACTTACGTAATAAAATTTGCAAATTACAGGTAGTCATTAATAGTCATTGTAAAGAAATTTTAAGTTTTTTAAAAATCAGTTTTTAACTTTTACGAAGACTCAATGGACATATGAATATATTCATTGAATGTTAAATTAACGAAACGATTTAACGAATTCCTGGATTTAACCAATTTTTGAAATCCCTTAAGACTGCGTGCAACAGCGAATGCAAAATATACCTTTAAGTTATGAATACATTTATCAAATAATCTTTTTTAATAATTCTAGTATATAGATAGATAAGAAACTTTATGTAACGAATTCGTTTTTACTTTTAAAATTGTGTAAAATCTTTTCAAATGAAAAGTACTGTTTTATCATTAGTGTGTTGTAATTGATAAGTTGAAATATTTCACTTTGTTAAGGTAAACAAATTAGTATCTACGTAACTTTTAACACTAATAAAAAAATTACTTTGTTTAAACGAATTATAGTCAAACCTAACCCATATAACAAACTTCATTGTAACGAAGTGCTTGGTATAACGAGTATTTTTTTTTATATTTCAATTTTGTTATATTATGTTGCACTGTATATAATTAATTCGGAAGATATGTAGCCAAATCTTCAAGCTCTCTCACTTCAAACTTTTAACCTGTTCTAAAGTCTTTCATGATTTCTTTAGGTCTGGCACGTGAAGTATTTAGAGAACTATCCACAACAGTTACAAGCATGGCTTTAACGGACTCGTACGTGTTCTGGACGGATAGGCGAACTTCTAGATTGTTCTGGGCTGTTGTACACGAATCGACGCATACAGTTCGAAGGATTAACCTATGTAAGTTGCATATAATGTAAAAGGAAAGTTTATTTAGGGCTCAGGTTAATACAAAAAGTATAAGTATGAAAATAAAAATAACATAGCTGTAAAAGGACGCCGAATTCGATGCTGGTTGGAATAACCTTTTTATGCCACAAATCCTGATCTCATTTAGCCTACCTTACGCAGCGTAAATAAATAGTAAATGTATTGGAATAATTCACGCAGCGCCATCTAGTTCCAAAGTAGCATAGCTCTTGTGTTATGGGTACTAGATAACATACACTTTTCTTTTGTAAATAGATACATGTGAATCGAACCCATGACCTCCCCTCCGCAAACGTACCGCAGTGTGTTAACAGTTATGCCAAGGTCGTCCCGGTTTGCCGAGACGCGGTCTCCATTACAGGGCATTTATTTATTAATTATTGTTCATTATATAGTTAGAGATGTATGAACCCCAGACACCGAAACGGAAGTTTGGGTAGTCGGGATTTAACGCGAAGATGTATTTAAATGCCTTTTGCAGCTATATTCCCGAACAACACGCAACTTCTACTCCAAGCAGCGTCTCCAATCCATCGGCCCAGTAACCACCCGTGCCTCAAGAACCCCTGCAGCCATATATGTGTTCAAATTCCCAATGAAGTCCCACATTCGATACCCGTATCGTACAAATGCCTATGCCCCATGGGTCTTGTTAAGAATGGGTCGAAGTGCATCGAATCTGCTAGGTGTGGGTACCACGAAATGTACTGCAAGAGGAGCAACATGTGCTTTCCTCTGAAAGCCCGTTGTGATAGTAAGAAGGACTGTATTTATGGAGAAGATGAAGAGGATTGTGATGGTAAGTAATCAGACCATAAGATTTCGTCATCAATTCACTTAAGTATGTTATTATGGTATATACCATTTACATCCACTCCATTTTTATGGTATTACCATTTTTATCGTTTTCATCCGTGCAGGGGTTGAGAAAGAATACTGACCTCTGCAGCCGGGGTCGGCCTTGCATAAAAGGCGACAAAACAACTCACCCTAGCTACGTGGTAGGACCCCAAGTCCATCTGGATGGCAACTACCTTTGGTCTTAAGTATGCCGCCATAACAACTTTGTGTTGTGTTCCGGCATTAGTAACCCGATTTCCTGTACCTTTATGGGACAGCAGCGTGTTCGTTCATCATCTCAGCGATGAATCCCGGTTGCAGCCCAAACTCTCGCTTCGGCGCCCGGGGTCCGCTTTCCGACTTTTTCTTCTCCACTTCGCACGGTCTTCAGCATCCCTGGTAGTGAGACCATTGGCACGCATATCACCCTTTACGACGTCAAGCCAGCACTTTTTGGGTCTACCCCTCCTGCCGGGGCCCGGCGGAAGCGTGTTCGTGACGGTAACTAAATTCTAAGCAGGCCGTCAGCCTGTCTGCTGTCCTATAGCAATAAAAACTATACAAAAAGTTTTATCCCTGCAGAGGCCGGAGTAAGAATACTAACCTCTGTGGCCTGAGTCAAGTTATTGTGGTAGGGCCTCAAGCCCGTCTGGATAGCAAACCTTGTTTTATGCGTTTGCCGCCATAATAAAGTTGTATTGTGTTCCGACATTAGTGACCCAGGTTCCTGTACCCCTTTGGAACAGAAGCGGTAGCCCTAGCATCGCAAACAGCCATTGGCAACTATTAGGTAGGTCGCTGTTTCTCAACAATTAAAAAAGAAGTGAAGACACTCCAAAATCATGATGATGACCCGTGGATGATGTGGCTAAGTAAAGTTTTCGTCTCCATGGGTTCAAACCTCACTAAGAACAAAATATTTGTTTGTTCTGCAAAAAGTTTGTGCTGTTCTGGGTCAATTATATGTACGTATCTTTGTGAAGATAATTCTTACCACCTAGCTAGGATTTATTTGTCGTCTTTTACAACAAGCTGACCCCGGCCGCAAGAATATTCTTACTCCGTCCCTGACGGAGTTAAAGCTTAGATTAGAAAAGAGCTCATGAGGACACTTTTTAAATAAAAGTTAAATCATTTCACTTCTATTTCAGACGCATTAGATAGCACTTCGGTTTGTATGGCCCAC